>JBBPBX010008247.1:13710-63044 GCA_038048925.1 Garcialebias charrua | reverse complement strand
TATATATATATATATATATATATATATATATATATATATATATATATATATATATATATATATATATTGTATTGACTACTACTATATACTACTGTATTGACTGTATTGTATATACTGTATAATACTACTGTATTGACATCATTCAGCAGCAAATCCCATCCATCCATCCATCCATCCTTCATCAGCAAATGATGTCAAACATGAACACTTCTGAAAGAGCAGCAGCTACTGCATTGACATCAATCAGCAGCAAACCAGTAGCAAATCACATCCATCAGAAACATGTTGCAACCATAGTGACACCAGTGCCTTGGTGTGCAGTCCATGCCCACGTGCATGAAAAACAAGTCCATGAGCTCTAAGAAAGCTCGAAGCAGCAGAAAAAGAAAAAGAATTCCCTTACTTTGATTGAAGTGTAGGTAGACAGTCTGTATGATGTTTTTCTCAAGTTCAAACCTGGATCACATGGAACTCAACCATGAATGATGGGGAGCATTTGAGGCCAGGTGTGAGTTCAGGTGTTCTGTTGGGGAGGTCAGCTGCATCCACTTCTCTGCTGTTCCCTGGGACTGCCACCTTTCTTTCTCCTGAGGTGAGACCACCTCACCTCAGGCTGTTTGCAGTCACACATTCCTCATACAGCTCATCCATACATGTTTAGCCTGCCAAAAGGTGTTAAAAAATTCATTAGTGACACATAGCCTAGGTTATGTAGTGATAAATAAATGGAAAAACGTGTATTGTTTATATTTATAAATTTAGCATTGTAGTATGTAAACTACATTTTGAAATGTATTTATTAATTACCTATATGAACTGTGATTTTTTTAAAGATGGACAAGGTTGTATGTTTGCATAGTGTAAAGTAAATGTATTTATTTTTATTTTATTTATTAAAATTCATTCATTTCACTAAAACAAAGTCAACAACTCAATAAAAAATAAAAAACATACATTCAAAATAAAATGAAAGGCAGCAGATGAAGAATAATCTTATAATCTCTGCCCCTTTTTTACCCAAATAAACTCACAACAATGATTTATCAAAGAACAAAATTAATTGCATCACCAAATGTAAGATTACATCATCTTAAACAACTCAAATAAATTCTTATGTTATTTTTCATATTCCTTCAAAAAAAAATCACTTTTAGCAATCTCTTAAATTCACAATTATGTACTTATTTGTACGTGTCAGTTGTACACTTTTGTTTATAACTATCAATAATTAAACATGGTTCACAACTACACTGGAAATTATTGAATTTTTACCTGCCAACCAGGTGAAGACTTTCAGTGATCTTCTCCACTTCTTCTTCAAGGGTTCTCCTGGTTTTGTTACATTTATTATCCGTCCGTCCATCCATTATCTTTACCTGCTTTCTCCTGTGCCCATGTCCAGCACGAAGTTTCTGCCCTGGTGCATGGTTCTGGTGGTCCAGAGCGCCGGAGCTCCGGCGCGCGCCGGGGGCCGTTCTGGATCGTGTACCCAGGCAGGGAGCCTCTTGGTGGGGCTTCAAAGCAGCATGGCCGGCCTGGTTCTCAGTTGAGCTCCGGCGCGCGCCGGGGGCCGTTCTGGATCGTGTACCCAGGCAGGGAGCCTCTTGGTGGGGCTTCAAAGCAGCATGGCCGGCCTGGTTCTCAGTTGAGCTCCGGCGCGCGCCGGGGGACCTTCGGACGGATTTATCTCGGAAACAATGCTTCGTCTGGCGGCCTCGTAGCTGCCGTGTCTTCCGTGAACTGCCAAGACTGGACCAATGAGATGAGCCGGATTCTGTAGTTTCAATCACGTGTGTAAAAGGGCTGTCAGCTCATTGGTCACAGAGCTTCTTCTTCTTCTATTGTTTATTGGCGGTTGGCGAACTTATTTTAAGCACATTACCGCCACCAACCGGACTGAGTGTGTGCATTGCCGTCTGCTCCCAATCATACACGTCATGTCAACAAACTAAAAGACACTTATGAGTTGTTTTTGAAAAACAACTTTTTATTTTATTTGGGTTGGATAATAAGGAAAATTGAGGACAAAGCATTGTTTTATCTACGTCTAGCGACAATAAAAAAATAAAATAAAAAATAAAAAATTTCTGCCAGGCTGAACTGCTCACTCCTGGCCAGCAGAGGGCCCCCTTGAGCTGTCGGGCCCCTGGGCACCCGCCCGGTGTGCCCGTATTATAGATCCGGCCCTGGCGGGGGTAGCAACCTAGGCCCAGACTTCCTTCTCCCCAGCCACTTGGAGCAGCTCCTCTGGGGGAATCCCAAGGCGTTCCCAGGCCAGCCGAGAAACATAGTCCCTCCAGCGTGTCCTGGGTCTTCCTCTGGGTCTCCTCCCGGTGGGACATGCCCGGAACACCTCACCAGGGAGGCGTCCAGGAGGCATCCTAACCAGATGCCCGAGCCACCTCAACTGGCTCCTCTCGATGTGGAGAAGCAGCGGCTCTACTCCGAGTCCCTCCCGGATGACTGAGCTTCTCACCCTATCTCTAAGGGAGAGTCCAGACACCCTGCGGAGAAAACTCATTTCAGCCGCTTGTATCCGAGATCTCGTTCTTTCGGTCACAACCCAAAGCTCATGACCATAGATGAGGGTGGGAACGTAGATCGATCGGTAAATTGAGAGCTTTGCCTTTCGACTCAGCTCTCTCTTCACCACGACAGACCGGTACAGCGCCCGCTTCACTGCGGATGCTGCACCTATCCGCCTATCGATCTCACGCTCCAGTTTTCCCTCATTCGTGAACAAGACCCCGAGATACTTAAACTCCTCCACTTGGGGCAGGACCTCCTCCCCGACCCGGAGAGGGCATGCTACCCTTTTCCGGCTCAAGACCATGGCCTCGGATTTGGAGGAACTGATCCTCATCCCGGCCGCATCACACTCGGCTGCAAACCGCTCCAGCGAAAGCTGTAGATCACGACCTGATGAAGCCAATAGGACCACATCATCTGCAAAAAACAGAGAAGCGATTCTAAGGCCACCAAAACGGATCCTCTCAACACCTTGGCTGCGCCTAGAAATTCTGTCCATAAAAGTTATGAACAGAATCGGTGACAAAGGGCAACCTTGGCGGAGTCCAACTCTCACTGGAAACGAGCCTGACTTACTGCCGGCAATGCGGACCAAGCTCTGACACCGGTCGTACAGGGACCTAACAGCCCATATCAATGGGCCTGGTACCCCATACTCCCGGAGTACCCCCCACAGAACCCCCCGAGGGACGCGGTCGAATGCCTTTTCCAAGTCCACAAAGCACATGTAAACTGGTTGGGCAAACTCCCACGCGCCCTCCAGGACCCTGCTGAGGGTGTAGAGCTGGTCCAGTGTTCCACGACCAGCACGAAAACCACACTGCTCCTCCTGAATCCGAGGTTCGACTATCCGACGGACCCTCCTCTCCAGAACCCCTGAATAGACCTTACCAGGGAGGCTTAAGAGTGTGATCCCCCTATAGTTGGAACACACCCTACGGTCCCCCTTTTTGAATAGGGGAACCACCACCCCAGTCTGCCAATCCAAGGGAACTGCCCCCGATGTCCACGCGATATTGCAGAGTCGCGTAAGCCAACACAACCCCACAACATCCAGAGCCCTAAGGAACTCAGGGCGAATCTCATCCACCCCCGGAGCCCTGCCACCGCGGAGCTTTTTAACCACCTCGGTGACCTCAGCACCAGAGATTGGAGAGCCCGACCCAAAGTCCCCAGGCTCCGCTTCCTCAGTGGAAGACGTGCCAGTAGGATTGAGGAGGTCTTCGAAGTATTCCGCCCACCGACTCACAACATCCCGAGTTGAGGTCAACAGCACGCCATCCCCACCATAAATGGTGTTGGTCGCGTACCGCTTTCCCCCCCTGAGACGCCGGATGGTGGACCAGAATCGCCTCGAAGCCGTACGGAAGTCATTCTCCATGGCCTCTCCGAACTCCTCCCACGCCCGAGTTTTTGCCTCAGCAACCACCCGAGCCGCATGCCGCTTGGACTGTCGGTACCTATCTGCTGCTTCCGGGGTCCCACAGGCCAAAAAGGCCCAATAGGACTCCTTCTTCAGCATGACAGCATCCCTCACCGCCGGTGTCCACCACCGGGTTCGAGGGTTGCCACCACGACAGGCACCAACAACCTTGCGGCCACAACTCTGATAAGCTGCCTCGACAATAGAGGCGCGGAACATGGCCCACTCGGACTCAATGTCCCCCGCCTCCCTCGGAACGTGTTCAAAGCTCTCCCGGAGGTGGGAGTTAAAGCTCCGTCTTACGGGAGACTCTGCCAGACGTTCCCAGCAGACCCTCACAATACGTTTGGGTCTGCCAGGTCTGACCGGCATCCTCCCCCACCATCGGAGCCAACTCACCACCAGGTAGTGGTCAGTTGACAGCTCCGCCCCTCTCTTCACCCGAGTGTCCAGGACATGCGGCCGCAGATCAGATGAGACGACAACAAAGTCGATCATCGAACTGCGACCTAGGGTGTCCTGGTGCCAAGAGCACATATGGACACCCTTATGCTTAAACATGGTGTTCGTTATGGACAATCCATGACGAGCACAGAAGTCCAACAACAGAACACCACTCGGGTTCAGATCAGGGGGGCCGTTCCTCCCAACCACACCCCTCCAGGTCTCACTGTCATTGCCCACGTGAGCGTTGAAGTCCCCCAGTAGAACAAGGGAGTCCCCAGGAGGTGCACTCTCCAATACCCCCTCCAAGGACTCCAAAAAGGGTGGGACTAATTAAACTAATATTGTTCTGCTTGTTCTCTCATGAATCATGAGGTTCTTATTGCTCTTAAAGGTCAAACACAACACTCTCTGATCACCAGTTTTACGTTGAGGAAATTTAGAACAGGAATTTGTGGCTTTTTATAGCTCCACTTTTACATGAAAAAAGTATGTTCAATAAGAAAGTTCATGCTCAGTAACAGTAATCATGTTCAATATTCTGGTTATAATAATTAATCTAAGGCAGAATTCTGTTCCTGTCTTTAGGGTTGAAGAGCCTTTAGCTGCCGCCTCTGTTGAGGAAGATGAGGCCGATCTGATAAAAAAGCAGGAGGAATTTGAGCTGCCGACCACAGAAGACGGCGTTCCAGAGATTCAAACCTCCTTCAGACCAGCTTCATGGAGGCTGGGCGTCAGGATGGAGACTGCCAGAGACTCTGAATGCTACCTGCACCGCATCCTCCACTGAAAGACACTCACACCAAAGCTGCATGCAGGGCCGGCCCAAGCCTCCATGGGGCCCTAAGCGGAATTTAATTTGGGGCCCTCTATTTCTGCTAATAATGTGGATTACTGCAATGAACAGTCAGATGATCAGATCATTCACCCACCTAACATAAACTCACTGCAACTCTGACGGCCCTGTTTACATTATACTAAATGTATAAATCATGGGACACTTAAATTAACAAAAGAAAAAAAAAATCACCAGTATGAAATGTTTACAGCAAAAGTGTCATCTGGTTCATTATCTGTGGTTCCAAAGAATCACAACAGTAATGTTCAAAATAATTTGTAGTGCAAGATCAACAACAAACAGATGAGTTAGATGCATAAAATAAATAATATTGTGCAAAAACAGACAAAATAAAATAACAAGGAAATAAATAATGTGATGAACAATTACTTGAAACCATGTAAAATGGTTAAAGAATAAATTTAAAGTTGAATAATTAGTTATTAAAACTATGTAAATGTATGCAATTTATAAAAGCTGAGCTTAAAACCTTAAATAACCTTTGCTCACACATTTGACCTGTTTATGTTACTTATTCCTTAAAGGTGCAGTCTGCAGTTTCTGTAGAACGCAGCACTTCGAAAATTTTTCAACAGGGAAAGCATTCTGGTCCCTCCCCACTCAGAGCCATATATGGCTCTGCTCCCCCTTGCTCTGCTGAAATTCAAATTCAAGCTCTGTTTTTATTGGCTGGTTAAAAACTCTGTTTTTATTGGCTGGTTAACGGCGGGTCACTGTGGCTTTTTAGAAATGCTTTTAGTAACACCTGGAGAAGCAAGGGGACTATAGTTTTTTCAAAGATTACTTTGTCTAACATCAGTCTGTCAGGAGATAGCGACAAAGTGAAGAAATATGTTAAAAATACATTTTTAGAAAACTTACAGACTGCACTACAGAAACTGCAGACTGCACCTTTAATATACAAACTTCCTAAAACCCGTGCTTCCACTTAGAGGGCCCCCTAGTGGCCCTGGGGCCCCAAGCATCTGCTTAGTTTGCTTATGCCTTGGGCCGGCCCTGGCTGCATGGAATGTGTACATTATTTTAAAAAGCGAGTGCAACATTAATTTATTTGTAACCACTCTTTTAAAGTATTTAGATGCTTTTAGTTGCTTTTCTCAAACACTAGACCCATTTAGGGAGTTTATAACATGTACAGCTGAGGGACATTTACAGCTTTAAAAGCAATGTTTGGTTTAATTCATTTTATTGGAGCAAAATTATTATTATTTTTTTTTAACTTTTATTGCTAAGCGTTCAAAGAGTCTCTTAAGGTTACTGAATGAAAGTAGATAAATACTTAGACAAACTGCACTGGTTTGGAGACTTTCAAGCTAAATTCACCACAGTGTTAAATTTGAGCAACTTGGAGCTGAACGGGTGAGTTTTTTAATGAGAACAGCTGCAAATACAAGAAAAAAGATTGAAAACATTAAAAAATAAAGATGAGTGGTCTTATTTACGTGATTTGCCATCTGACTGTTTATCACCTGCCGTCACAGGGAAAGCTTTTTAACGTTTGTGTGTCTGTTAGCAAAATACCTCATGAGCTATTGGTCATATTTGAAACTTACCTAAAGTAATAATATGTGCAACTGCAAATGATTAACTTTTAGAGCCAACTCAATTTAGTACCACTGCTTATTATGCATTAATTAAGGGTGACAGACACAAAACTGACCAGTTTCTTGCCAAATCTGTTCCCCTATACTGTATATTTCATCTCGAGTTGTTATAGTAAACATTTCAGACTAAGCTACACCTTGTAAGCACAATAATCATTTGTACCGGTAAACCTATTTCTTTAGCATATAACATTGAACTTTATAACTGCATTATAAGTACTGTATATATTATATATATNNNNTATACAGTATATGTATATATATATATATAAAAATAGGTTTACAAATGCTTATTGTGCTTACTAGTAACTTAGTCTGAAATATTTAATATAACAACTCTAGATAAAATATTTAGGTGAGCAGATTTGGATCACTATTTGGCAAGAAACTGGTCCGTTTTGTCTGTAACCCTTAATTAATGCATAATAAGCAATTATTAATGATATAATACTCACATTTCAATTTTTAATCCCACTTTTATTCCTGGCTTTTGACAGTGATTTGTTCTTAACCTGTCTGCATTCTACAATGTTAGCCATTATTTATTACCTTCTTCCATTCGTATCTATATTTTGAATTTACTTTAATTTTTTGCTGTGTATGTACTTTGCTTGTTTGTTCTGCTGTACAGTACTTTGGTTGGCCTTGTCGCCATTTTAAATACTCTACAAATAAAGTGGTGTGGTATTTATAAAGTGTTTATAGAGGAATTAATAACATATCTATAAACTATTTATTAGCTATGAGGGGAGCATTATTGTAAAGTGGTACCCTGAATTCATGACGGCCGCCACAGCTAATCCACATTAACCAACACTAAAACAGCTGTCAATTTTAGAGAATCTGAGAGCTTTCTCATGAAATTGCACAAAAAAGTTTTTTTGTTTTTTAAAGGTTTTAATTAACTTCAACTCAATCATTACTCATCATATTACCCTGGTTTATAACATACTTTTTAATTTGCACTGTTTCATAATTCTTTTTCATTCAAATAAAAACAACATTAATTATGGCTTCTTTACAAACCCGTTTTCCTTGGAGGTATTCTTAAGACAAGAATTGTAAATTCTCTCCCAAAGAAGTGACAATAACACAAATACTTTGTATTAATTGAATATATTTAATTATATTCTCTCATTAAATATTACATACAATTATACAGTGCATTGCCACATTACATTTCTTGTCAGTTTAGCACAGCCGAAGGTTACTTTATCCTTTACGTGTAATCAGGTCCACTCAAGAACCTGAAATATAAGTACCGTAAAGTTATTATGGCCAAGAAACACGGGAGCCCTCTGCTCAGTCACAGCTACAGCTGTTGTCTCCTTCCCTGAATAATGAAAAAAGAGTGGGGAAAAGACTAAACAGGCAAATGAGTCACATGGATCTCATTTTAGGTTCATTGCAGCGTCTCATCGCACGACTTTTGGACGTTCAGAGAATAATACATGATGTGAAATCAGTTCACAAAGTTTGTGTTCCTGCTGAAATACAAACTGCTTCGACCCTCCTTCTTAAATCTGTAGGTTTACCACAATAATCGTTTCTCTTTACATGAAGAAAACAAAAAGCTGATGTAGCTGTACTACTTTTATCAGCCCGGGGCTTTGAACTGCATAGCAGAGAGCTTGTATGTCAGTGACACGAGGTATAGGAAGAAAAATCAAAACGTGGAATGCAACGCCTCTAATTAGAAAAAGGTATCAGAGGCTGTTAACTGGCGTGCACGTGAATGTACGGACACATAACATGCACCCAGGAGTGCAACGATTTTGCTCTCAGGAGGGAACAGAACATCAGTCATATTCACACAAGGCACATGTGCAAACAGGGAAGATATACTGTGAACGTCTTCCTCTTTTGGCTTCTTCTCTACACCCACTAACTGGGACCGTGAGGAGAAGACAGTGGGTGAGGACTAATTCCAAGACAAAAACCTGTGCTGTCACGTCCGGTCTTCTCCTCCACCTGTACGCAGATGATCCTTGCTGCGGCTTTCTGCCGCTCCGGTCCTACCACCAGGTGAAGAAGGGCTTTCTGCTTTGGAAACTCTGCGTGTACGATTCAGTGTTTGCTCTCTGGGGTGCTCGAGCCGTTTCAACAATAACTGGCGGCATCTGGACCAACTGGAGGGGTGATTTACCGTCCTTCAGGGCTTGGGTCAGATTCAAGATCTAAAGACAGAAAAGATTTAGTTCGGTGTACAGCAGGGACGTTGGTTGCAATTTGTACTGATTCAAACTTGGGTCGATAGAGAAGCAGACCCACCTGGCCTCTCATCACAGATACTTGTTTATGAAACTGTCCCCTGTCGAAACCAGGATCTTTCTGTAAGACACAGTATGAGCGACGGTCACCAAAATGCGTCATTGTTTTAACATCCGATACTGTTCATGCGTCAACGTAGCTATGATGAATGTATCGTCAGCATCTCTATGCTGATGACACAGTTGTCTATTGTTGAGCTAAATCAGTTGCTAAGGTTTTCCAGTTTTTACGGTCCGCATTCAACATTACTCAGTCAGATGTGTTTCATCTAAAACTGGTGCTAAACGCCGATAAAACCAAAGGGATGATGTTTTCAAACAGGAAGTCGTACCAGCAGTCCTTCCTGACCATATTGTGCTGCACTTTATTTAGACCTGTCTAAAGATTTTGAGACTGTGGACCATGACGTCTTATGTCATAAGCTCTCAGATCACATCATTGGTTGGTTCTCTATTTATCTCTCAGATCGGAGGAAATGTGTTCAACATAATGGTACTTCTTCCAGCTGCCTAACTATTAACAATGGTGTGCCACAAGGTTCGGTATTAGGACCCACCCTCTTCACAATACAGTATACATAAATAATGTAGGTCAGAACATTCCTGATGCCTCCTTATATTTCTATGCTGATGACACAGTTGTTTACTGTCGAGCTAGAACAGCTGCTAAGGTTTTCCAGCTCTTGCAGTCTGCATTCCAAATCATCAGTCAGATTTGTTCCATCTCAAACTGGTGCTGAATGCTGATAAAACCAAAGGGATGTTGATTTCAAACAGGAAGTCAGTACCAGCAGTCCTTCCTCCAATTTGATCTACAAATGATGTTCCTATTGAGTTTGTCGACTCTTACAAATACTTGGGTATTTTGGTCGATTTGCAACTCTCCTTTAAGCCTCACGTTGAAAACTTGATAAAGAAACTGAAATTAAAACTGGGTTTCTTTTTCAGAAATAGATCTTGTCTAACTCTGAATAGTAGGAAACATCTTGTAACTGATACTTTCCTACCCTCCATAGACTACGGTGACATTATTTACATGTTGGACACTGTCTATCACGGTGCACTAAGAATTGTAACTGTTTCTAACTACCGTACCCACCACTGAACCCTGTATTCTCTGGTTAACTGGTCATCATTAACTTCACGCAGACTCTCTCACCGGTACATTTTCATCTTTAAATCACTTCTTGGTCTGCTGCCTTCATACATCTCCTCCCAAGTCACGTTGTCAGTGCAGCTACAGCGTGCGCTCTCAAGACATCATTACCTGCAGCGTCCCCTCAGTGTGGACTGAACTCGGCAAAAAGGCCTTCTCTTACTCCGCTCCTGTTTCCTGGAAGACCTTGCAACAAGACCTGAAGCTCTCGACCTTGACCCCTCTAAGGGATTTTAAACAACTGCTAAGTTCAATGGAAAAACCAACGCAGACATGTTCCTGTTTTTAGTATTTTACCTCGTTTCATAATGTAGCTTGATTTTATTTTGTTTTATATCTATAATTTTATTTGCTTTTCATTTTATATACTTTTTATGGCTGTTTATTGTTGTGTGTACCTCATCTGTGGTTTTAGCTAAAACAGGTCTCTCTTGTAAATTAGTCCTCGTGACTCTGAGTCTAAAAAATAAAGGCTGAATGAATAAAATGAAGCCCTTCTTGCCTTAAATAGCTCGTAGAGGTCCTCTTCAAGGTCTTTAATGAAGTTTGGGTCAGAAAGTTTGGGAAGGACTAAATCCCTGAGTTCCTCTGTGAAAGGAACTTTGGCTTGGGACAGCCATGCCCAGTAAAAAGGGTCTGTTGATCAGAAAATTAAGCAGTTTTTAGTGATATCCACTTCGTATGAACGCAGATCGAATACTATTTGTATGGTGTAAGTTCTTACAAGCTCTCCAGGAGTCGGGGTGTTTGAGAGGGAAGGCGAGGCCGTTGTCTATGGCTGCTAACTTGATGATGGGATCCTTTACTACTATCCAGTCTGTGTCCTGGAGAGAATCAGACTACTTTAACAAAAAGCATGCACACAACAGGTTTGACACAGCAGAATCAAAGGTGAGATTCAATAACCCGTATATTAAAGGAGAAACATTAAACAATACCTGTCCTGAATACGACTGAGAATCATAAGATTCCTAAATTATTCAATACACGGCCAAAAATATTAATATCACAACACAGCTATTCTATGATTATCAATAAAGTGGTCTAGACAATTCTAAATAATTACAATATGATAAAAAATACCTGTGAAAAGTCAACATTGAGAATTTCAATCTTTATTTACTTTAACTTGTTAATAAACTGGCAAGAAAAAAGTTTGTCGTTGGAGATCAGACTACTTTTTTGGCTGTTTTTAAGGTTTTAAGGTAAGACTGCTGAACTATACAGCAACCAACGACATGAAAATTAATTATTATTGAAAAATTACACATTTCTTTAGAAAAGGCATTTTAAAAAGATGCATTTGTATGGTCAGCACCCTACAAGGAGCCATGAAGCGGCAGCAGTGACATTTGTTGAGGGCTTTGCTTGTAGTTTTCAAAGATTAATATTTGCATTGATTCAATAAATATTTTATTAATCCCAGAGGGAAATTGTTTCCCCCTGGGATTAATAAAATAAACATAAATACAAACAAACATACAAACAAGCATCCATCCATCCCATCCTCTTGCAATGTCCAAAAAATTACATCAATTTATTTTTGGCCCAATTAATATTTTACCCCCCCAAAATCTGACTCAATACAGTTGCTAAACTTATAGAGAAGCAACGGTCCATCATAACTTTGGCATTATGGTGTCACCAATGTGGTTTGTTTAGTTTACATCAGGGGTGCTCATTAGGTAGATCGCAATCTACTGGTAGATCTCGGAGGTAGTACTGGTAGATCGCAGCATGACATTAAAAAAAATTGTCTGTTCAGTGCCCTGAGATTACTTCTTTTGTGAATTGACGCTATATAAATGAACTGGATTGAATTGAATCTTAGAACATCTTTACTCAGCAAACACAACAGTTTAGGTCAAAATACTATAATTTTAAAGCCACAGTTCATAATTTCTTATCTGGCAACCCGACTGACATGAAAACTACAGCATTTTTCATGTAAACCAGCTTATTTTTAGTTTATAACCCCCAATAAACATTGAAAAATCACTAATGTTTCCACAGGTTGTTTTCGTGTAAACGGGGCCTTATAGTAGGTAGATCACTTTGACTTGATCAGTTTAAAAGTAGCTCGCATGCTGAAAAAGTCTGAACACCCCTGGTTTACATTATGCAGAAAAAAAAAACACTGTGAGGTAAATCCTCTAACAAAGGCCTGTCGTGATAAACAATAAATCAACTACCGGTAATCGCATGATAAATTAAAATTATCAACCTCATTTTCATTTACTGGCTTTATCGTTTCTTCGTGTCTCTCTCTTTCTACTGAAAACACTGGATGACAAAAAGTTCAACTCCGGTGCTCTTCACTGACACCTCCCTTTCTCTTTAAAATCCATTTTAACTGTCCAAAATCGTGTTTTTGGATCGTTAAAAATGGCTAAGCTGAAAAGCTAAGCTACAAGCTAAGCTAACAGGCCGACCTCAGAAAAAAAACCTCTGTCTTGTTGAAGCTCCAAAATTCATGGTTGAAACACGTACCTTCATGTAAAAAGCTTTTCTCTGCAAAAATCAGCTGAGAACTTGTTTACTGGTTTTTAATAAAAGCTTTGTGTGAAAAATGCTATGCTAAAGAGCTCAAATCACACAGAGCGTCCGCCATTTTGAGAACCGAAGAGAGACAGCCTATGTCACGTCAAGGGGCCTCACTCCCATTTTTCTTAAAGAGACATAATGCTTGTTCCCTCGCTATCCATCCTTCAGTTCAAACAGTCTTAAACTGCCATCCGGTGGTCAAAAGAAGGTACTACACTCAAAACAAATTAACCAACATTTCTTCTTAAATTTGACAATAATTACTAATTATTATCAAATTTCAAACAATATTATAATTTATCGCAATAATTTCTGGGACAATTAATCGCCCAGCAAAATTTGTTATCGTGACAGGCCTACTCTAACATCAACACGCTTGTGTTTTCTTTTTTGTTTTTTTTACACAACATTTAAATATTTTTAAATGGTTAAAATAAATGACAGAGCGCCTAATTTTGCACAGATGTGTGTGTGTGTGTGTGTGTGTGTCACCTTATTGCCAGGATCCATGGGACAGTCATACTTCAACAACCAGTTGTCATTTCCTCTGTCTAGATTACAAAAAGGCAAACCTTTGTTCAGCAGTGACCCTTGACAGGAACTTCAACAATGTAACAACTGCTAAATAAAATCAAGACTTTATTATATAAGGATTCTTTTTTTCGTAGAGTACCGGTAGTTTACCAACCTGTGTTTCTGATAATGTAATCGAGGACTACGAGACGTTCGAACTGCAGCTGCAGTTGCCGATTGGTGTTTTCAGGCAGAGGTTCTGCTTCAAACTTGCGCAGCCAAAAATCTGCATCCTTGTATCCGTCAACGAAGAGCTGGAAGGAGCCAACCTGGAGGAAGAGAAGCAGAAACAAAGTGAATGTTTGCTAAACTTTTATTACATGAGCTGTTATTACGGGCAGCAAGGTGGCTCAGTTGGTAGAGCTGCTGCCTCTCAGTGAGGTCGCCGGATCGAATCCCGGACAGGGGGCCATCCTGTTTGGAGTTTGCATGTTCTCTCTGTGCATGCGTGGGTTCTCTCCAGGTACTCCGGTTTCCTCCCATAGAACAAAAACATGCATGTTAGGCTGATTGGTGACTCTAAATTGTCTCTAGGTGAGAGTGAGAGAGTGAACGGTTGTTTGTCTCGTTTGTTTCTGTGTCCCTGTGATGGACTGGAGACCTGTCCAGGAGTCCCCTGCCTCTCGCTCAGTGACTGCTGGATATGAACACCAGTGATCCCCATGAAATAAGAGGGTAAAGATAATGAATGGATGGATGGATGGTGGATGGATGGATATGCTATTGCATTTTTCGGAACAACAAAAAACACTTTATAACCAACTCCTCAGACGAGGAGGAGGTGATGTTCTGTTTCTTACCTAAATGGTAAATGGTATTCATATAGCGCCTGCCTTCCTACCTAATCAAGATACTCCAAGTGCTTTACAACACAATCTTTGCCCTCATTTACCTCCACACACACATTCATACAGTCTTTACTAGATCTCTACAAATCTAATCTGTATCTATTCTGTAGAGATTAATCAAGAGCTTTAGATCACATTCATACACCGAGGGGACACACATGGGAGGCAGTGAGTTCAGTGTCTTGCCCAAGGACACTTCAACGTGTGACTGCTGATGGAATCAAACCTCCAACTCTCCCATTGCAGGACGACCACTCTAACCACTCAGCCACAGCTGCCCCCATAAAGAAAAAAATGCTTAAATTGCTTAAATTTACATGAACTACACATTAACCGTGTTTCCATCTATTTTCAATTCGAATTTTGAGTGAATTTTTGAAAATTCGCAAAAATGTAAATAAAAATTAATGCGAAGCAGAAGTGTTTCCATCAACTGGCTTGAAGCGCATCCACCAGGCCACGCAAAGCGGCATTACGTCAGACGTCAGCGTCATTACGTCAGACGTCAGCGTTACGCATGTCTACAGTAAACAGGAAGTAGCGGTTGAAAACAGGACCCGACCACACATCTCGGCAAAATGGAGAGAATATTTCAGGTATGTGTTGCTATCGGGCAAGTTGTATTTATTCTGTCATGCCAACTAGTTTTAGCGATGTTACATGTTGTCCGGAGACGAAGTCATGTGACGTGAATGTTTGCTACGTCAGAACTGAGTGGGCAAATCTGTTTCCATCTCTCGTTTTGCGCATCAGCTCTCTTTCGAAAAACCCAAAAACCACCTCAAGCGAGCGTATCAACTTTTTGGCAAATTTGAGGAGGTAAATTCGAATCTTGCCATTTCCATTCACCTTTTCTGATGCGATACTTCAAAATGCGCATCTAGAAACCTCGATGGAAACACGGCTATTGAGACCTGCTCTTTCCAGACCAGGGCTTTTCAATTGCTCAGGGGGCCACAGTTAATGAAAGCCAAGAGTTCAGGGGTTGGATATCCAGCAGTTATTGTCATTACGGTACGTAAGTTTGTTTTCCAGTTAAAATCAGAGTCAGAGAGAGAGAGAGTCAGAGAGTATTTATTGTCATTTGCACCGCATGTGGTACATGTGATGAAAACGAGATTATGTACACGGGGTCCCAGTTACATCCAACAACAATCTAGTAAAATCTAGTTTTAGTTAAAAATGAACCCATTGGTGGGCCAAACGGGGCTCACACATGGACCTGATTTGGCCCCTGGGCTGCCAATTGAATAGCCCTGATGAATAATTTAAGAATT
Organism: Garcialebias charrua; assembly: GCA_038048925.1. Taxonomy (NCBI): domain Eukaryota; kingdom Metazoa; phylum Chordata; class Actinopteri; order Cyprinodontiformes; family Rivulidae; genus Garcialebias; species Garcialebias charrua. The sequence continues at coordinate 47,517 of JBBPBX010008247.1, read as the reverse complement.
TTTTGCATTATTGTGGTACTGCTGGGCTGCATGTAAAAACTGTGACAAACTTCTGAAGCAAAGATGACCAATTTTCAAATTAAAAACTCACCCAATAAAAATATAGCTTAAAAAACCGCTAAGCATTATGGGAAAGACAACAAAATCCACTCTTTTAGTGATTAAAGGGAGTGGGCTGTGTTCTCTTTCCTATCATGCTTAGCGTTTTTTTAGTTTTTCCAGCATAACACGACATTTAATGAACTTGTGTTAAGTGCATCAATTCTTTGTTTTTGAAAGTTTAGAGGATTTGTACATTTATTACTGAACTGTAGAGACACTAGGTGACATATATTGACAGACGCTGAACTGATCGGGGCAGTAACATTTTGTTTTACTTTACCTTAGGTGGCAGTCCGATTCTGTGGAACCGTTGGCCCACCTTAGGCACCTTCTCCAGAGCTAGCTTCTTTCCTCGGGACTTCACCCTGTCGATAGCGTTGTAGTTGAACGTTTCGCTTGCCAAGTACACCACCTGAAACGGAAAAAAAACGGTTTGTTGCTTTTGGAAGATTCTGTGTCAGCTCGGTTGTAAGGTTTTAAGCTGAAATCTTGGATTTGTTAAAGACAAACGATAAAAACGTGGAAATTGTCTAAAATCTTACGATGGAAGCTAAATACAGTAAATGGTGCTGTGGCTTCTCCAAATAGAGAATTCTGAGAAGTTTTTATATTAAAAAAATGCAACAATGACAACTATACTGTCAAACACTTTCAGATGCGTTTGTAGGAAGAATGAGACAAAGTAGCGCCTAACATTTTCATCACTTTGCATCTTCAGTACCAGAACATTGAGTTGTGAGAATGAACATTAGGTATTTTCAAAAGCCTGACCGTGACAACTGTCTCTGGAATGTATTTATTACTGAATCAAATTTAAGTTGAGATAACATCAAAGTTCATGCTCAATAATCCAGGTGAAAAATCCAGTAAAGTTCAGTCAGGTCCTCTGCATCAACATCAACTTTGATGTTTTGAACCACTTGGCTATGGGTGCCTCAGAGGAGTCGACGGGGGAGAGGGCAGGCCCCAGAAACCATCTTATCACCAGCAAACTGGTTGACCTACTATGTGAGTGTGCTGCTTGTGGGATAGCGTTTTTTGTGGCTTCTCAGACTGATGAAGTCCTTTGGATGAAGGACGAAACGTCTCAACAAAAAAAGAAACCATCCAGAGGACCCGACTGAACTTTGTTGGATAAGTTGAGATAAATTATGAAGCATGTTTGAATTCAGGACTACAACAGGTTTAAATGTATAAATGCTATCACATTTTTGTCTAATTTAAATAAAACTTGAGACTTGATTTGTTTCGACTAATTTTTGTTGAAAAGTTTTCAAAGGACTGGTTAAACCTTGTAGCCGAAACTCACAGCAGACCAAGAAACTAACATGGAGAAGTGTGTTATTTTTTTTACCTTAAATGCTGGGCTTAAATTGGTAAATCTAACTTTTTGTATAAAAGGGATTCTAAATAAAAAATACAAATATGGCTCTAATATTTGGAGTCTCTTTACAATATACAGTAAATGTCTCTATATCAGAGAAAATAAATGCAGAATGATAGTGTGAAGACAGAAAAATACTTGTTGAGCTGACATGGACAAGTTCTTCTACAACGTAGAGTCAATACCTTGGTCCTGGGAACAATATCGAGCTCCAGTTTCTGACTGACCAGGCTGGCCCCGGCCTCTGACAGGTAACCTTGGTTCAGAACCAAACAATCACGGCCGAAACAGCAGGGACAACACAGTTTCTGGAGCCACTTAGTCCATTTGGGATTCAGCTGGCCGTAAGGTTCTTCGTTTTTAGGCTTAAACACCCCGATGATTTTCTGTGAAGGCACAATAAACAGCAAAATGAGGATAAAGGACTCATGCTCAACAAGTAAGATAATAATTATGAATAAGATAATAATTATCTCAATAAAATAAAGGACCATTTCACAGAGGGAAACCAGGAAACCCTTAAAATTTTCCTTAATAAATGCACTTTGACGGTCAAATCAGTTGCATTTCAAAAGCCGATTCGCGGAAGCAGGAGCACATAAAGGGATGACTGGATGTGCATTTCTTCAAAGTTTAACAAGTAATCACCTAAAAACAATTATTTGTTTGATCAACATCATAGTAAAGGTGTGTCTCAGTTGAACTTATCCTTAATAAATGCACTTTAACTGTCAAATCAGCTGCATTTCGCCTGGGCGGTGCGGTGAAATGCAGCTGATTTGACGTTTGCTCCAGGAGTTCCAGAGCGAGACGAAGGTGTCTTGGTATGGCAAGCCAAGTGACTCATTAATTGCCACTTTTACCTATTAAAGGTTCAGTATGTAATTTCTGGAACACGCTGGAACTTAGGAAAATTTTGAACAGAGACACGTTTCTGGTCCCTCCCCCTCAGAGCCATATATGGCTCTGTTACCCCTTGCTCTGCTGAAATTCAAATTCAAGCTCTGTTTTTATTGGCTGGTTACAAACTCTGTTTTTATTGGCTGGTTAACGGTGGGTCACTGTGGCTTTTTAGAAATGCTTTTAGAGAAGCAAGGGGACAATAGTTTTTTTCAGAGATTACTTGTCTAAAATCAGTATGTCAGGAGGTAGTGACAGAGTGAAGAAATATGTTAAAAATATATTGTTAGAAAAGTTACATACAGCTCCTTTAATGAGTCACTTGGCTTACCGAATCAGTTGAGGGCCCTCTAGTGGCTGAAAATGGCAGTATTCAATATTTTCCATGTCAGAATGAATGAAATTGTCAGATCTCAGCCAAAAATTTGTTATAAATATGAAAAAAAAAAAAACATAAATAAGTCGCTTTGCTGTATAAGTCAAAGGCGTGCTAATTTATGCAAAAGACCAGTGGTGGGCAACGCTAATCCCAAAATTTGTTCCGCTATTTCTAAAGCACTAATTAATTTATTTAGGTCCGCAATTTCAAAAGCACTAATGTCTTATGAAAATTAGGGGAAGCTAATTCTAATCCGCTAATTAAATTCAACAAGCCAGCAAGTTATGCAATATTTGCACTACACTGCCAACTAGCGGTGCATGAACTGTTATACAGTAAGTTGTTTGAGTTTCAGAGTATTTAGTTTGGTTCTCTTCAACAGGTTTGACAAGGACAAAATGTACCCATTCCAAAGTCTGTTAGCTAAACTGCAGACATATTTGGCTGTTTTTTTTTCTTCTTCTTTTGTTACTTTTAGTACCACTAGATCGCATGTGTCAAACTCAAGGCCCGTGGGCCAAATCCGGCCTACCATAACCGTTTCTGTGGCTCTCTACACCCTAGAACTTCAAGATAACAGTTGTAAGCATGTTGCTCTCAGGTGGTGGGTCCCCATCCCTACACTCCCTGGTCTCTCTGTTAATTGTCTTGCTTATCTCCTCCATTTTGTTGTCCAGGTGTTTGTGATTGTCATGCTGTGTGTTCATGTACCTGTATATAAAGTCAGGGATTTTTTAATTGATAAAGCTCTGTATATGTTGTATAACACAATCATTGTTCCACATTTAATCTATTGTATTGAGGTTTGGGGAAAAGCGTGCAAAACAATTACAAAGCCTGTTTTTATTTTACAAAAGAGAGCTGTAAGAGTAATCACCAGAAAACATTTCAGTCACCCATCAAACACCTTGTTTCTTCAGCTAAATTTATTGAAATTCCAGGAATTGGTAGAATATAGTATTTTATCAGTTATGTATAGGGCTCATAATAACACATTACCTTTAAATATCCAAAGAAATTTAGACAAAGTTATTACAATCTTAAAGGGACAGATATTCATCAAACCACAATTCAGAACCAGCTTAAAGGGACGGTCTACCTCAATTCAGGGAGTTGGATTGTGGAATGTTCTGGAGAGTGATGTTAAAAATGCAAAATCAATGTATACATTTAAGAAAAAGGTCAAAAAGGACTTGCTCAAAAACTATATATGATGTAGCTTAGTGTGTTTGTGTATTACACTTATGTTGTACTTATGATGTAGCTTAGTGTGTTTGTGTATTACAGTTAGAAAAATTAAGTAGAGTTATTCATTTTGTGATGTAGTTTGTGTATTACAGTTAGATAAATTAGTAGATTTATTCATTTTGTGATGTAGTTTGAAGGTTATCATTGGTTGAACAAACTGTGAAATAAGGGGCAGATATAATAAGATTTCATCTTCTTTCTGCTCCTTTCATTTTATCCTACTTGTATTCTTGTATCTGATGAAACTGTTTTGTATTGTTCTTTTAAAATGAATGAATAAACATCAAATCAAATCAACGGCCCAGTCAGAGTCCAGAACCTGAACCTGAAGGTGGGACCTTCAGAGAGCTGAGCAGAAACCTCAAAGAACTGAAGCAACAATGGAAAGAAGAGTGGGTCAGAACTCCTCCAGAACCAGGAGAGAGACTGATGAAGTCCTGCAGAGAACCACAGAGGGTTCTGCTGCTGAAGGAGGTTCTGTTGGGTCAGAGGCACAAGCTGAGGTTAAAGGGATTGTGACATGATTTTGTAAATTTGAATATTTGTCAGAACATATATATCTTATATCATTGAGCTCTGGTCGTTTTTGCATAATAAATTATAAATATATTAAAATTTCATTCCAATTTATGGTAATTTTTTACCATAAATTCTCTGGGACACGCCCCGTGAACTTATGCAAATCTTCATGTGACGTACACGTGGGCACTGGGCAAAAGGCGGAGCCTGGCTTGCCCCTTTGTTTGGTGAAAGATCGACTCTTTTTTTTTTTGGTGTAACTTGAAAAATGCTGTCACGTTGTAGCGCATTTGGGTGTTCTAATATCAGCAGTGAACAAGTGAGCCTTCACAAATTCCCAAAAGATGAGAAACTTTGCCTAGAATGGAAGTACAGAGAACTTGTGACCGATGGGTTCCTACTGAGAGTCTTGTCTGCAGCGACCATCTTACTGCCTATCAGGTATGAGCTGTTGTTTGTTTTTATTTGGGGAGAGTCTATTAATGAGAGTTTTGGATGATTTACTGTTTAAAAAAGATATATGTCAGACGTGACCTGGACTATCTGCCGACATTGCTTGCTAACAGACATTAGCATAGCTCCCGAGTCAACACGGGTGCTATTTAGGTATTTTTAAATTATTTCGGCGCGACCAGGTACGATTTGTTGTTTGTTTTTATTAGGGGAGAGTCTATTAATGAGAGTTTTGGATGATTTACTGTTTAAAAAAGATATATGTCAGACGTGACCTGGACTATCTGCCGACATTGCTTGCTAACAGACATTAGCATAGCTCCCGAGTCAACACGGGTGCTATTTAGGTATTTTTAAATTATGTCGGCGCGACCAGGTACGATTTGTTGTTTGTTTTTATTAGGGGAGAGTCTATTAATGAGAGTTTTGGATGATTTACTGTTTAAAAAAGATATATGTCAGACGTGACCTGGACTATCTGCCGACATTGCTTGCTAACAGACATTAGCATAGCTCCCGAGTCAACACGGGTGCTATTTAGGTATTTTTAAATTATTTCGGCGCGACCAGGTACGATTTGTTGTTTGTTTTTATTAGGGGAGAGTCTATTAATGAGAGTTTTGGATGATTTACTGTTTAAAAAAGATATATGTCAGACGTGAGGTCTATCTGCCGACATCTGCTTGCTAACAGACATTAGCATAGCTCCCGAGTCAACACGGGTGCTATTTAGGTATTTTTAAATTATGTCGGCGCGACCAGGTACGATTTGTTGTTTGTTTTTATTAGGGGAGAGTCTATTAATGAGAGTTTTGGATGATTTACTGTTTAAAAAAGATATATGTCAGACGTGACCTGGACTATCTGCCGACATCTGCTTGCTAACAGACATTAGCATAGATACCCGAGTCAACACGGAGTGCTATTTAGGTATTTTTAAATTATGTCGGCGGTATCAGTATGTGTTTTTATTCATGGAGGGTTTATTAATGAGAGCTTTGGATGATTTACTGTCTTAAAATGATAGATCTCAAACGCAATCGGACATGCTCAAAGCCACGAAGCTCCCTGCACGTTTTTTTTAAAGCTGAATCGTAAAAGTTAATAAGTTTTCCATTAATAGAGTATACAATAAAATGATTTGAGCAAGATTAAAACTTCTACTGCTTATATTGACCTTCCAAAACTGAAGACAAATCGCTTAGATCAACACTAGAAATGCTGCACTCGTCTGAGTCGACATGCTCCGCCATTATTAATTACATGCGCGTTGAGCAGCGGCTCCCCACGTGTACGTCAAATGACGGTTTTGCGGAATGCACGGAATTTTAGGGGCGTGTCCCAGAGAAATGACTACCATAACTTGGAATAAAAATTTAATATATTTATAATTTATTATGCAAAAACGACCAGAGCTCAATGATATAAGATATATATGTTCTGACAAATATTCAAATTTACAAAATCATGTCACAATCCCTTTAAATTTTAATGATTTTAGAACTTGTTAAAGATCATCCATCCAGTCATCCAGCTAACTGTCTATTCATCCATCTATTCAGCTAACTGTCTATTCATCCATCCATCCATCCATCCATCCAGCCAACTGTCTATTCATCAATCCATTCAGCTAACTGTCTATTCATCCATCCATTCAGCTAACTGTCTATTCATCCATCCATTAAGATAACTGTCTATTCATCCATGCCATTCAGCTAACTGTCTATTCATCCATCCATTCAGCTGTCTATTCATCCATCCATCCATCCATCCATCCAGCCAGCCATCCAGCTAACTGTCTATCCATCCATCCATTCAGCTAACTGTCTATTCATCCATCCATTCATCCATCCAGCTGTCTATTCATCCATCATTCAGCTAACTGTCTATTCATCCATCCATCCATTCAGCTAACTGTCTATCCATCCATCCATTCAGCTAACTGTCTATCCATCCATCCATTCAGCTAACTGTCTATTCATCCATCCATTCAGCTAACTGTCTATTCATCCATCTATCCAGCCATTCAGCTGTCTATTCATCCATCATTCAGCTAACTGTCTATTCATCCATCCATCCATTCAGCTAAAAGTCTATTCATCCTTGTATCTGATGAAACTGTTTTGTATTGTTCTTTTAAAATGAATGAATGAACATCAAATCAAATCAAAAATAAGTCTGTATCTCTGTGTTTATCGTTGTCCTGGCATTGTCTCCTGTTGCCTCTGTCTCCTGAGTTCCTTGTGATTCCCTGAGTATGTAAGTTTGCTGCCCTGTCTATTTTATGTTCTTAATTTCTGTGGCCGTCGCGGACGCCATTTTGAAGAGTCCTAATGGTGAACTACTTTTTTTAAATCCAGCAGATTTGACCATTTCGTGAAACTCTCAAGCTCAGAAAAACTTGTGCTATAACGTCAGCTATGAAATATATTTTTTCTCAGCAAAGAAATAATTGTTTTACCGTGTTTTGTTGTAAAATCCTGGCTTCTTTGGCCGTCGCGGACGCCATTTTGAAGAGTGCTAATGTGGCGAACTTCTATTTTTAAATCCAGACGCGTCGCGTAGGCCGCTGAGAAACATCCACAAGTTCACCCTCCATGTTAAAAAGTCTTCGTCTGACTCTTCGAAAACAAGCAATAAGGCTGCAGAGTAACACACTGGCTGCTAACTGCTATAGAGAGAGCACACACCAAGAGACTGAGGGGGACGCTTTTTTGTCACGGACCACATCCGGCGCTGACAGGATATAGTCTGTTAGCTGTCGTCCGAGCTCGTAAATACGTTATTTCGTTTTTACTGATAGATAATTAGTTATTAGCGGTACTGCATTTTAAATAAAAATAGCACAAATCCGCTTATGAATTATAAAACTTAGTCAATCCGCTGTAAAGCTAACAGATTATTTAGCTACGCTATAAGCGGATTAGCGCATTAGCGCTACCTAGCGGTCGGAGGCCCACCACTGCAAAAGACTGTGACTTGTACAGTGAAAATTATGGTAATCATGTTTCAATTCAATGAAAATATCTTGTTTGAAAACTGGAAAATACTACTGAAATGAAGGCACAGATGAGGATAAAATGTAAATAGGCAAAACGTTCAGTTTTATTTACACATAAAACAATTAAAACCACTCCACTGATGTACTGTATGCTGTATAGCTCAAGTTAAACTCAAATAATTTGATAAGAAAATGACAATGAAATTATGAGAAAATTTGTGGTGTGTGGTGCAATATCCATAAAGAAGTCACATGCCACGTTACGCTAGTATCACTCACAAACACTCGCACCAATTACGACATGAAACATGGTCAGAAGAGAATTACGTCCTCACAGAGAGGCAGCACATGACCGCTGAACACGATGGTGACTACCGTAACTTAATAAATGTGGAGAAGTAGGAGACGAAGAGAGCAGGTTTTTATTTTTGAATTAAGTTAGTATTTAAAAAAAACATGGCTTCCTTCTGATAAACAGGCAGAAAGAGTAACTGAAAACTGTAAAGATCCAAACCCAAAGTCCACAAAAACACTTCCTTTTTTTATCTTTTACACAACTTCAGACACAGCTGATGTGAAAGTACTAAGGACACAATATGTGAGCCACTCAAGGCTCTTATTACTTTTAACCAGTGAAGTTATTAAGGTTTAAGGTCATTATTCTAGCACAGCGATCTGAAAAACATGCGGCTCTGGAGTATTTTATGGTTCCTCCGCAGCGGCTCTTTCAAGCGTTGACCAAAACTAACATAAAACAGAAATTAATTGTTTGTTATACAAACAACAAAAAAGGACTAGTTTTATCTAATTTCTTTGACAAATATGTGACTACTGGAACAAGTACAAAGAGTAAAACATCCCATCTTTTTTGGATTATAAGGCGCATTAAGCGAAGAAAGTTCATTTTGACAGATTTTTGAGCACCTTGTACCACATCAGTTCGAGGTCAGTAAGTATACGCAGAATTAATACATAAGGTGCACTAGATTATAAGGCTCACTATCGATTTTTGCAAAAATTAAATGATTTTAAGTGCCTCATAGTCTGAAAAATACAGTACTCACTTGAACTTTATGCTTGATTTCTATACTTAATTATTTTTTCCACAGTTAAAAAAAATACAGTGTACATGGGTTTGCATAGGTCATAGTTTTTATAAATTTAAAAGAAATTACGCACACACCCACAATAATCTGGTCTTTTCATTTGTTTTGAATTGTAAAAATATCAATAAATGTAAAAAAAAAAAATCATTAACATAGTTTAAGCTTTATAATATCACCCCTAGTGGCCACATAAGTCTCCTCCCACAAACCTAAAGCGGCCCACACACCACCAGTTGATAATCACAGTTGTAGCATGTCGTTGCAGCTCTGAACACTTTTAATTTAGTTAACGAAGGTGTAAAAATGGCTCTTTTGATGGTAAAGGTTGCAGACCCCTGTTCTAGCAGGAATGCACCTTGTCGATTCCTTGATTTATCCGAGACATTGCGCACCAATTTGTCATAGCAGCAAATAAGATGTGTGCTCAACAGCTTCTGTTCAGATAAACGCAACTGATTATGTAGCAGAAACAAAAAACCACAGAGCTTCTACTTTCTTTGACAGCGAAAGGTAAAAGGAGTATTTTCGCTGATCGAGTGCTGATGTTTACGTTAGGGAGACGGAAGAGATCAATGCTAAGCTCTCCTCCTCGGCGAATGGATCCGAAATGATGAGCACCTGCCTATATTGTCGGACAACAGCACTTTAAAAAGCTTTAAATGATTAATCGTTGCGTCAAAACAAACACAACGAAATGTTGTTTTTGTTTATTTGTTTATTTGCTTTGTTTTGTTATTTGTATGGGCCAAACAGTTTTGTCTATACAGGTAGTCCTCGGGTTACGACGGTCTCGAGTTACGACGCATCTCCCATCTACTATGAAAAGCCTTATTTTGAGTTACGCAGTTTTACGTCATAAACGTCGCGACGCAACGGCGGAAGAATACAGTATTGAACTGTTCGCGGTGCAGGAATACGGCGGATGGACCGGTTTTACGTCGTAAACGTAGCGGCGGAGGAATACACTGCACTGTACTGTGAACGCGGTTGTATCTTGTAAACAGAAAACAGGTACGGCGGATGGACCGAGGAGAACGGCGTCAACAGCATCCTAGTAGGCCATTAACTCTTTTTTCCCTTCATTATGGCTCTCAAACGTACGTGATTTTTGATAATTATGTAGGGTACTGTGTTAGGATAGGCTAAGTGCTTGGTAATACAGTACTGTACATGCATATGGTGCAGTATGTACGTATATTCCGACTTACGTCGAAAATCGGTTTACGACACCGCATAGGAACGGATTTACGTCGCAAGTCGAGGACTATCTGTAATTTATTTCAGTAAATGGGAAAAAGGTTAAAAAGAAGGGCTATCAATGAGGCTTCTTGTTAACAGAAGAGAAGGCTTTTTTTATTATCAGTGCACATTTACAAATATCTACCTCTCTGATGGTATGGGGGTACATTATTGCGTATGGCATGAGAAGCTTACACCATTGACATACAAGTTTGACAACAGTTATTTCAGAATTAAACAGTTAATAAGTACTGTATTTGTAGAGATCCAGACTTTCCCAACTCTTTGAATTGGTCCTTGTTGTAACGCTGAACATGTGGGACAGTTTTTCTTTTACACTGTTGAATGTTTCAGTGGACTGTAATGTTTGATTGCTAAACTGATTATTTAGATATTTATTTAGGGCCAAGTAGTTGTAAAAATGTTAGTTTATCCCTGACAAGGCAATGAAATAAGAGGCCTTTCCTCCAAGCTGCCACTTCACCTAAACAGTTTCGTTGTGACAGGATTGCAGCAAAGTCAAGAAACTCACAGATGTGAGAACAGTAGGAGCAGGTCTTCTTACCCCCTGGGAGTCTTTCACAAAATAGCTTCCACTGGAGCCCTGGTAGATCCTTTCCGGGTAGATCCCTTCCTCTATGGCTCGTTCGGCCTTACGGATGATCTCCCTAAACTCGGGATCTTCTGGGAATTCGTTCCGGTGCGGCTCCCGAGACGCGTTCCCTCGGTCCCGGTCCAGGAGCGGCTGTCTCTCCCGGCTGCAGTCCGGACTGCTGGCCGGGATACGCACCACGGAGCCCGGGGTGCTTCCGTACGCGCCGCGGGGGCTGGTGGGCTCCGCGGGGCAGTAGCTACCGTCACCAGAGCCCCGCAGCGGAGAGACAAGCGAACTCGTCTCGTCCATACTTTAGAGGTAGCCGTGTGGTTATTTTACCCTTTATATCGTGGTTTAGGAAGAAGAATGAAGTCGAGAAAGAAGAAACGAAAAAGCTAGAACAGCTGTTTTGATGTAGCACTCGCTAGCAGGAAAACAGCGAGAGAAAAAAAGAGAGAAAATCAGATGACCGTCAGCTTCCGGGAAGAGGCGGGACCTGTTGTTGTTCAGTAACCAATCAGCGTTCATATTCTCCTCCCGTTACCTTAATCTCCTACACTGATTGGACACAGTTATTTCATACACAGAGAACATGTGAGAACTCAATTTACAAAAAGGCTTTTGATGTTATTGACTTGTACAGTACATTATAAAACTGAAGAGTTTTTTTGAGTTTCACCAGAAGAGTAAATGGATTATTTTAAAAAATAATGTTTTTTTTTTGTAATTCTAAATTTATTGAAATTCCAGGAATTGGTAGATTATAGTATTTTATCAGTTATGTATAGGGCTCATAATAACACATTACCTTTAAATATCCAAAGAAATTTTATAAAAAGACAAAGTTATTACAATCTCAAAGGGACAGAGATATTCATCAAACCACAATTCAGAACCAGCTTAAAGGGACGGTCTACCTCAATTCAGGGAGTTGGATTGTGGAATGTTCTGGAGAGTGATGTTAAAAATGCAAAATCAATGTATACATTTAAGAAAAAGTTCAAAAAGGACTTGCTCAACACTATATATGATGTAGCTTAGTGTGTTTGTGTATTACAGTTAGAAAAATTAAGTCGAGTTTTTCATTTTGTGATGTAGTTTGAAGGTTATCATTGTTTGAACAAATTGTGAAATAAGGGGCAGATATAATAAGATTTCATCTTCTTTCTGCTCCTTTCATTTTATCCTACTTGTATTCTTGTATCTGATGAAATTGTTTTGTATTGTTCTTTTAAAATGAATAAATAAACATCAAATCAAATCAAATGTTGCCAGTCTTTATTATCTTAAAATCTATTTTTAGTCTTATTGAAAGGCATTTATTAAAAGAATCAGAAAATCAAAAATAGCATTAGACCATTTAATCCTAAAATTAAATGAATCTATAAAACACAATAAGAAGTTTGAAAGTTAAGATATCAAACAGTTTGGTGAGCAGCTGACAGAAATAAACTGAAAAATGTACTTACATTTTAATACATCATGAATTAATAATATGTCTTATAGGATTAATGTAGCTGACTTAAGTACTGTACTTGTTCAACTAATTGAAAGCATTAAGAGTTAACCTTTAGTTGGTTATTTGGCTAGGATGCTGGGAATAATCTGCGATGTAATAATCAGTGATGTAATGATACATTTTCATAAAAATACCCACCACCACCAAATAAATAAATAAATAAGCAGGATCACCTCTTTGACTGAAATATTTATCATATCAGATTTTTGTACATGTTTCTTTCAGATTAAAAAAAATATATATAATAGTTTAATTTTAAATTGTCTGATTGGTAGGCCAAACTGAGCTCACTGTGGGCCAGATGTGGCCCCTGGGCCATCAGTTGAATAAAATTAATCTAGTTTGTTTACCACAAGTCAACACTTTATCAGCCAATAAAAATCACTGTGGTACATATTGAAAATATTATTTTTAATTTAACTGTGTTTGACAGTGACTTTGATCCCTTTTTTAGGCCTTTTATTGTCATTACACTGCTGAAAACAATCCAACAAATTAAAATTGCTACTCTGTTCAGATGCTCCTGATAAATAAATATATAGGTAAAAATAACTATGAAATATTTAATAAATACCCAACAGACAAGATAAAGAAGGCCAAACGGCCCTTGGCCACATGTCCAGGTTGTCCTCCACAGTTGGAGTGTGTGTTGAGGATCATGCTCAGCTACAACAAACTGTACCTAAATATCTAGAAGATTGGCTGAGCTAACACTATTTTCAAGTTTGCCAAGGCCAGTTGGTCATGGGCCATCGTGAATATGGTCATATTCAATGATCACTTTATGGAAGTTTCATTAAAATATATCCAGTGGTTTATGAGATGTTTAGTTTACCCCCTTAGTTAACTGGCAACAGAGCTCATGTGATCATTTAGTATGAGTTGTGAATGACTCTCAGAATATGACCAGTGGCGATTGTAGCCACTTTCTGGGGGTGCTCATTGCACCCCTAAATTTGAACTCAGCACCCCTAAAAATAATTTGAAAAATCAATTTTGTCCCAAAGGTAAACAAACACCTCTTACCTGCAGGAGCTCCACCCAACATTTCCTCCAACAACGTTGTTGGGTTTTGCATTACAAACACTTTGCAGTCTGAGGTTAATGCTTGTTGTGCATTGTTTTGTGTATTGCAACTTCTGGTTGCATAAGCTTAGGCTTTGTTTGCTATGAGCCTTTAAAAGTCATTGTTGTCACTAAGCTTTTTGTTTACGGCCGTACCACCCTGAACACGCCCAATCTCATCTGAGCTTGGAAGGTAAGCAGGGTCAAGCCTGGTTAGTACTTGGACAAGAGACCACGTTGGAATACAAGGTGCTGTGAGCTTTTACACTTCTCAATAGCCACAGCATGGGCCGCGTTATTCAAGCCGAGAGCCAGTATTGGGGTCTAAGCACCCCCAATGGTCAGATGCTAGAATCGCCACTGGCTACTACTACCACACCAAACTTTAGCTCTATAGCTGTATCAGTGACTGTTTTTTTGTTGGTTAATGGCACTAGCTGTGGCAGCCATCTTAATTGAAGGGTACCTCAGAAAGATAATCATTTGATGTGCATTCCAACATTCTCAAAAATATAAAATATGGGTACAAAATTACAGTAGTATTTAAATATACTTAGTTGCATCCAATGTTGCCAGACGTAAAATGGAGAAATATTTTACAGGCAGCTTAAAATTATTGCATTTTGAGAAAATTATCGCACACACCCAGTTTTCACTTTGAAGTATCTCAAAACTATTTCCTTCAATACCACAGGGGGATCACACTCTTAAGCCTCCCTGGTAAGATCTATTCGGGGGTTCTGGAGAAAAGGGTCAGTCAAATAGTCAAACCTCGGATTCAGGAGGAGCAGTGTGGTTTTCGTCCTGGTCGTGGAACACTGGACCAGCTCTACACCCTCAGCAGGGTCCTGGGGCCTCATGTATCAACCATGCGTGCGCACAAAAACATTGCGCACGTCACTTCCCACGCAAAAGCCCGTATGTATCAAAACTGAACTGAACGTGAATATATGCGCATCCAGGTACATATCCACGCAAGCTCCCGAGCAGGCGTACGCACGTTTCTGTGGTTCTTGTTCCTTTGGCGACACTTACAGGTGTTTCAGAGAAACTGAAGCCCCACAGTCTGTGGTTGACTTTAAGAGCGGCTTGAAGACCTTTCTTTTCAACCGAGCATACTCTTCCTCCTCATGATTCTACTTTTGATCTGAGTTGATACTGTTGTTGATTTTAATTGTTTTATTATTTGTCTTATTGACATTCAAATATGTTGCACCTTGTAGCACTTTGAGATTTCCATTAATGAAAAGTGCGTTATAAATTGAATTCATTATTATTATTATTATTATTATTATTATTATTATTATTAACAGTTCAAGATGTGTAAATGATTAATATTCCCTCCAAACACACGATTAACAAGTATTACATCCACATGACGCAGTGAAATAAAGGACGCGCAACGTTGTGCCAAAAATAAATTTAACAGGAACGGATTCATTCAGCCTTACTGGAGGTTATAATAAATAGTGTAACACGCAGAGCATTTATTTAGAAACAGATATAGTTTTCCGATCTAGGATATGGCTTATCAGCCGTTTTCAGAAATAATAATTTTCCAGTTTGGCACTGCATGCTGCGCTCTGGGGAGCCGTGCATCACGCGTGCATACAGAAGCAGCGGTCAAACTGTTCCACAGAGCTGCAGGTCGATCGGGACTGTGCAGTCCAGTCCACACAAAGCCGGATCATGTCCAATGGAATGGTCTCATCCATATGTTTCCAAAGGCTGAGTGGTCGCGCTTGGAGCGCGCGCGCACCCTCACCGGTGTCGACACGGCAGCTGGAGGTGTTTCATTATCTGCGTTTATTGTAGATTTCTCCAAAATGACACGTGAAAGTACACCTTATATAACTTGTAGGAGAGCAAAAGCTTCACAGACAGACTGCGCACAGGGCTGCGGGGCGCGCGCTGCGTCTGGAGACTCCAACATCATGTCATGAAAAGTCTCCACCAAGACGCACAGACACGTTTCTTCACATCATCTACATAAACAAAGATCTATGTTCTAGCAAACATCCAAGTAAGTTCCTCTGTGTTTACAGTAATAATGGTAATAAACTCGTGCGCAAAGTTAATATTTCCACACAGAATGAATGAATGAGCCGGTTCGCGCACCACAGCAGGGTGCGCGCGCACACAAATACCGACAATCACTCGTTCTTTGCATGATGAACACATTTTATTACTATTCTTACTTAGGATGTTTGTCCTCACTCATATTATATTGAATTCATTATTTTCCCGAATCTAGAAATCATTTCTGATCGCGCAGGGATCAAACAAACATGTCCTTCACACATGCAGGAAGTAATTTGCATCTGTTTAACATATGTAAATGTAGGCGTGTCAGGGGAGGTGTCTCACGTGCGCTCAGTTCCACGTCAATTGTGATGTACAAAAGGAATGTGCGTGGATTCAGGTGTACGCACAGTTTGATAAATCTGGATCTTTTTGTGCGTAGACACTTTTCTGGATTTCACCGTACGTCACTTTTCAGTAGGAAATCCACGCAGGTTTTTGATACATGAGGCCCCTGGAGGGTACATGGGAGTTTGCCCAACCAGTTTACATGTGCTTTGTGAACTTGGAGAAGGCATTCGACCGCATCCATCGGGGAGCCCTGTGAGGAGTACTCAGGGATTATGGGGTACCAGGCTCTTTGATACGGGCTGTTAGGTCCCTGTATGACTGGTGTCAGAGCTTGGTCAGCATTGCCGGCAGTAAGTCAGGCTCGTTTCCAGTGAGAGTTGGACTCCACCAAGGTTTCCCTTGGTCACTGATTCTGTTTATAACTTTTATGGACAGAATTTCTAGGAGCAGCCAAGGTGTTGAGGGGATCCCTTTTGGTGGCCTTAGGATCGCTACTGTTTCTTGCAGATGATGTGGTCCTATTGGCTTCATCAGAGTGGTTTGCAGCCGAGTGTGACGCGGCCGGGATGAGGATCAGCTCCTCCAAATCCAAGGCCATGGTCTTGAGCCGGAAAAGGGTAGAGTGCCCTCTCCGGGTCGGGGAGGAGGTCCTGCCCCAAGTGGAGGAGTTTAAGTATCTCAGGGTTTTGTTCACGAATTAGGGAAAAATGGAGTGTGAGATCGATAGGCGGTTGGTTGCAGCGTCGGCAGTGAAGAGGGCGCTGTACCAGTCAGTCGTGGTGAGGAGAGAGCTGAGTCAAAAGGCAAAGCTCTTGATTTACCGGTCGGTCTATGTTCCCACCCTCATCTATGGTCATGAGCTTTGTGTTGTGACCGAAAGAACAAGATCTCGGATACAGGCGGCCGAAATGAGTTTTCTCCGCAGTGTGTCTGGGCTCTCCCTTAGAGATAGGGTGAGAAGCTTGGTCATCCGGGAGGGACTCAGAGTAGAGCCGCTGCTTCTCCACGTTGAGAGGAGCCAGTTGAGGTGGCTTGAGCATCTGGTTAGGATGCCTCCTGGACGCCTCCTTGGTGAGGTGTTCTGGACATGTCCCACTGGGAGGAGACCCAGAGGAAGACACAGGTCGCGCTGGAGGGAGTTTCTCGGCTGGCCTGGGAGCGCCTTGGGATTCCTTTGGAGGAGCTGCTCCAAGTGGCTGGGGAGAGGGAAGTCTGGGCCTCCCTACTTAGGCTACTACCCCCGCGACCCGACCCCAAATAAGCGGAAGATAATTGATGGCTATACCACATTATTACAAACTGGATTCCAAAAAAGTTGGGACAAACAAATTGGGAATAAAAACTGAATGCAATGATGTGGAGGTGCCAACATCTAATATTTTATTCAGAATAGAACACAAATCACAGATCAAAAGTTTAAACTGAGAGAATGTATCATTTTAAGGGAAAAATATGTTGTTTCAAAATTTCATGGCGTCAACAAATCCCAAAAAAGTTGGGACAAGTCCATTTTTACCACTGTGTGGCATCCCCCCTTCTTCTTACAACACTCAACAGACGTCTGGGGACAGAGGAGACCAGTTTCTCAAGTTTAGAAATAGGAATGCTCTCCCATTCATGTCTAATACAGGCCTCTAACTGTTCAATCGTCTTGGGCCTTCTTTGTCACACCTTCCTCTTTATGATGTGCCAAATGTTCTCTATAGGTGAAAGATCTGGACTGCAGGCTGGCCATTTCAGTACCCGGATCCTTCTCCTACGTAGCCATGATGTTGTGATTGCTGCAGAATGTGGTCTGGCATTATCTTGTTGAAAAATGCAGGTTCTTCCCTGAAAGAGATGACGTCTAGATGGGAGCACATGTTGTTCTAGAACCTGAATATAGTTCTGAAACGATCTCGTAGTTTTGGACCCATGTGCAGGCAGGCAAATGAGGCAGGAGTTTAAAAATAAAAAGGTCTTTAATTTTAAACAAGAAAACAAAGTGGTTGGGGCAGCAAAAACTTACTCACTGATGTCACCGTGGAAGGAGAACAGGAGCAGAAACAGAGGACCGTGTTGTCTGAGTAGAATCAGAACAGAGCTGAGCAGAGCAGAGCAGACAAACAATGACCGGACACCGAGTGGAGGAGAGGAAGGTTTTTTATAAGGCAGAGGGAGAGTGAGTAATGAGAGCAGCTGGCAGGTGGCTGATGAGAAACAGGTGAAAGTGATTAAGACTGAGGACTGGAGAAGCAGACTGAGGAGTGAGTGGAGAAGTAGACCGAGGAGTGAAATAAAGAAGTATGACAGGAGCAGAGCCTGTCATAACCCCGCCTCAAGCGTGGCACCTGACACCCCGAAGACGGGCCCCCACAAAACCAGGGAAGTCGGGGGGAGGAGACAGGACGGAGGGCACAAAAAGACAGATCCCCAAAAACAAGCCCGACAGGTAGGAACCTGAAAAAAACAGAAAAGAGGGGAACTACAGGTAGTCCCCGACTTACGAGCGAGTTCCATCCCTAGGGGGCGCTCGTATGTCAAAAATTCGTAAGTAGGATCACCATAAAAAATAATAATATTTTTTTTTTAGAAATGAATACATGTACAGTACTGTACAGTCACCAAGCACTTAACCTATCCTAACAGTTTTTAAAGATGAAGGAGTGCGTTTAATTGTCTCCCTTTCACATAAAGGGAGTTAGCTCCCTTTATGGGAATGGAGCCTGCATGGAGGAGGGAGACAATTCCACTCACTCCTTCATCTTTAAAAACTGTGTTAGGATAGGCTAAGTGCTTGGTGACTGTACAGTACTGTACATTTATCTATTTATTAAAAATATACTGTACAGTACAGTATATATTTTTATTTTTTATTTATAAATAGATAAATGTACAGTACAGTACTGTACAGTCACCAAGCACTTAGCCTATCCTAACACAGTTAAGGAGTCAGTTGAATTGTCTCCCTCCTCCCCAGCAGGCTCCATTCACATAAAGGGAGACAACTCAACTCACTACTTCATCTTTAAAAGCTGTGTTAGGATAGGCTAAGTGCTTGGTGACTATACAGTACTGTACATGTACAGTTTTCATTTATAAAAAATATATATATAAATTTTTTAATGAGATGCATATTCGTAAGTCCGGGACCTCGTAAGTAAGAGCGCTCGTAAGTCAGGGACTACCTGTATATCTATGCCCAAGAGGTCAGGCGGGCGGCCGGGAGGCCGTCCAGAAGGCCGGAGCACGTCAGGCGGTGAGTCGAGCGATGAGTCTGTAGTCGGCGTCGGCGAGACGGGCACCGGTGAATGGAAATCAGCTTCCATCGGCAAGTCTGCCGCCTGCGACATAGAGGAGTCATCGGGCGCCGGCGACAAAGAGAAGTCGTCGGGCGCCGGCGACAAAGAGGAGTCGTCGACGAAGAGGAGTCGTCGGGCGCCGACGACGAAGAGGAGTCGTCGGGCGCCACCAAAGAAGAGGAGTTGTCGGACGTCGATGAGACGTCTGCAGGTGGAATCGACTGCAGGTGGCGAAGAGTCAGCCGTCGATGAGACGTCGTCTGCTGCCGTCGGCGATGAGACGTTTTCTGCTGCCGTTGGCGATGAGACGTCTGCTGCCGTCGGCGATGTGACTGGGACCGTCTCTGCTGCAATCGGCGATGAGACTGGGACCGTCTCTGCTGCAGTCGAAGAGTCAGCCGATCAGTCCGCAGCCAGCATGGGAGACAGTCAAGGTGCTGGCGTGGAAACCAGTCAAGGTGCTGGCGTGGAAACCAGTTGAGGTGCTGGCGTGGAAACCAGTTGAGGTGCTGGCGTGGAAACCAGTCGAGGTGCTGGCGTGGGAACCAGTCAGGGTGCTGGCGAGGAAACCCGTCGAGGTGCTGGCGGGGAAACCAGTCGAGGTGCTGGTGGGGAAACCAGTCGAGGTGCTGGCGGGGAAACCAGCCGAGGTGCTGGCGTGGGAACCGGATCAGGCAGCGATGATGAGTCAGCCGAGTCTGCAGCCGAGAAGTCCGGCTCTAGGTCTGCATGTGGTGAGTCCGACGTGAGGTCTGCAGGAGGCAAGTCCAGCGTGAGATCTGCAGGTGGCGAGTCCGGCGTGAGGTCTGCAGGCGGCAAGACCAGAAGAGCCGGATCAGGCGGCGAGACCAGAAGAGCCGGATCAGGCGGCGAGACCAGAAGAGCCGGATCAGGCGGCGAGACCAGAAGAGCCGGATCAGGCGGCGAGACCAGAAGAGCCGGATCAGGCGGCGAGACCAGAAGAGCCGGATCAGGCGGCGAGACCAGAAGAGCCGGATCAGGCGGCGAGACCAGAAGAGCAGGATCAGGCGACCAGAGGACTTGGGTCCCACGTCGACCTCCCCTTCTGCGGCGGCGAGAAGCAGGGCAGGCAGGTGGGTCACTCTCAATACCCACAGAGAAAGATGGAGAACTTCTCCCTTCCACATCCACTGAGCAAGATGGCGCTGGGTCTGTGGGCGAGACCATATTGGCTGGTTCCGAGGGGATTCTGGGATGTCCAGGGGGCAGAGCAGTAGTCGGCAGGAAACAAGAGCGTAGCATTTGTCTCTCAGTCCAGGCTTCAGAAAACAGTTCGTACAGCCCCGGGTCATAACTTAGACTCCAACCGGGTAAACACATTTATAAAGTCTTCACTGGCCACTAACCTTTCCTGCAGATCATAGGAAGTGCCTACAGTGTCAATATATTTACGTGTTACCCGGTGGAGTAGGTCCCATTCAGAGCTGCGCTCTGTGATGCTCACAAAACCTGCTGGGTCAGGGTCTGGTCCAGTCATTCTGACACGATCTCGTAGTTTTGGACCCATGTGCAGGCAGGCAAACGAGGCAGGAGTTTAAAAATAAAAAGGTCTTTAATTTTAAACAAGAAAACAAAGTGCTGTCGGGGCAGAAAAAACTTACTCACTGATGTCACCGTGGAAGGAGAACAGGAGCAGAAACAGAGGACCGTGTTGTCTGAGTAGAATCAGAACAGAGCTGAGCAAAGCAGAGCAGAGCAAACAATGACCGGACACCGAGTGGAGGAAAGGAAGGCTTTTTATAAGGCAGAGGGAGAGTGAGTAATGAGAGCAGCTGGCAGGTGGCTGATGAGAAACAGATGAAAGTGATTAAGACTGAGGACTGGAGCAGCAGACTGAGGAGTGAGTGGAGAAGTAGACTGAGGAGTGAAAATAAGAAAAAGTATGACAGGAGCAGAACCTGTCAGTTCTCTGCATTAATGGTGCCTTTCCAGACATGCAAGCTGCCCATGCCACAAGCGCTCATGCAACCCCATACCATCAGTGATGCAGGCTTCTGAACGGAGCGTTGATAACAACTTGGGCTATCCTTGTCCTCTCTGGTCTGGATGACATGGCGTCCCAGTGTTCCATAAAGAACTTCAAATCGTGACTCATCTGACCACAGAACAGTCTTCCATTTTGCCACACTCCATTTTAAATGACCCCTGGCCCAGTGCAAACGTCTGAGCTTGTGGAGCTTGCTTAGAAATGGCTTCCTCTTTGCACTGTAGAGTTTCAGCTGGCAACGGCGGATGGCACGGTGGATTGTGTTCACTGACAATGCTTTCTGGAAGTATTCCTGAGCCCATTCTGTTATTTCCTTGACAGTGGCATTCCTGTTTGAGGTGCAGTGACGTTTAAGGGCCCGGAGATCACGAGCATCCTGTAGAGTTTTACGGCCTTGACCCTTACGCACAGCGATTGTTCCAGATTCTCTGAATCTTTTCATGATGTTATGCACAGTTGATGATGATAACTTAAAAGTCTTTGCTATTTTATTATTTTTTGCTATTTTATTATTTTTATTCCAGTTGGTCCAGAACGCTGCTGCTCGGCTTCTAACTGGAGTTCATAAGAGGGAGTACATCACCCCCACTCTGGCTTCACTCCACTGTCTGCCTGTTCATTTTAAGATACTTTTATTTGTTTTTAAAAGTTTAAATGGTCTTGCCCCATCCTACCTCTCTGAGCTGCTTCACCCATACTCTCCTGCTCGGTGCCTCAGATCAGCTGATCAGCTGCTCCTGGAGGTGCCGAGGTCCAAACGGAGGCTCAGGGGACAGAGCTTTTTCTGTTGCTGCTCCAAACCTGTGGAACAATCTCCCTCTTCCCATCAGACAAGCTCCTTCACTGTTCAGTTTTAAAACTCTTCTAAAAACACATTTTTACTCACTGGCTTTTAGCAAAGGCTGAATTTGTTCAGCACTGTTTTTATTGATCTTAATATTTTAACAACTGTTTTATTTTAATGTGTTTAAATGTTCTTGATTTTATGTGTACAGCACTTTGTTGCAGTGGTTGTTTTAAAGGGCTTTATAAATAAAGTATTATTATTATATACGCTGGGTAACACCATGGTATTGCTGCACTATCTTTCTGCGCAACAATGGTGATCCTCTTACCATCTTGGCTTCTGAGAGACACTGACACTCTGAGAAGCTCTTTTTATACCCAATCATGTTGTCAATTGACCTAATTAGTGTTAATTGGTCTTCCAGCTGTTCGTTATATGCTCAATTTCCTTTTTCCAGCCACTTATTGCTACTTGTCCCAACTTTTTGGGGGATTTGTTGACACTGTGAAATTTTGAATCAACATATTTTTCCTTTAAAATGTTACATTTACTCAGATTAAACTTTTGATCTATGTTCTATTCCGAATAAAATATTGACATTTGCCACCTCCACATCATTGCATTCAGTTTTTATTCACAATTTGTTTAGTGTCCCTGTCCCAACTTTTTTGTAATCTGGTTTGTATAAACCGTGAATATTATAGCCTATACAGTAATGTGTTTTTATTTTTATCTTGAAAATTTGTATTAAAACTGTTGAAATATCCTGCTTTGACTGCAGCTGGAGACAGCACCGAGGCGGTCAAATGATCGTACATCATGGGATTTTTACAATTATTGATCAGACAGATGACAAATGATCGTACAAATACGATAATTATTGTGCATCTGGCAACGCTGGTTGCATCCCACCTTTTCTGACTCATTTAACGCAGTGGCTCTGCGGACGTGCTGCTGTGAGCATCCTCCTGCCTCTCTCTCCTTCAACTCGGCTTCTGATTGGTGGAAACCAGCAGGAAGTGAGGAAGTGAACTTTTTTCCGTCGGAGAACTCCAGCAGCGGTCTGACTCTCCATCGCTTCAAATTCTTGCATACAGTAGTCTACTTAAGATTCGTTACGTTCTCGAAACTAACTCGAGAGCCGTTTTGAAGAAAACCTCCACATCAGTTACCGGAAGTACAGTTTAGAGGGAATCGGTGTGACGATGGCTGCCTACAAGCTCGTTCTTATCCGCCACGGAGAAAGCAGCTGGAACCAGGAGAACCGCTTCTGCGGGTGGTTCGACGCGGACCTGAGTGAGACCGGAGAACGGGAGGCCAAGAGGGGAGGACAGGCCCTGAAAGGTACGTTAGCTGGCAGTGAACGTCAGCGTTGTTGATTTTGGAACGTCATGGCGCTTATGAAAGCAGCAGATGATCCTGCGGCCACGAATTGTCTTGGTCAGAGTTTAATATCTCCATAAACGTTACAAAATTAACGTGCCGTTTTAAAAATTAACAATGAATCAGTGTTTCGCATCGCACCCTGAATCCTCAGTGTTTTTTCGTATTGATCATTGATTTTACGATTCGTACTTGAATGCACCTTGAGCCGTTGGTGTAGCAGCGCAACATTTTTGAAGCACACCGTGACTTGCCAGATCTAACCCCGGCTTTTACACTGCACGCGGCTCCGCCCCGCTCCGGTCCGCAGGTCGCAGCTAATACGCACCCATTATAATCAATGACAGAGTGTACACTGGCTCCGCACGGCGGCGGCGAGCGGCGGCGTGCGGACGGCACTCCGTCAAAATTAGAAATTTTTCTATTTCTGCCGGACGCCGGAGCTGTGCCGGAGTCAACTTTTGAAGATTACGTCGCACCAACAGGAAAAGGAACGAGCACAACTTCCGTATTTACAAAATAAAATCACCACGGGCGGACTAATCCTAGCTTTATACGGATTTATTTGTACAAAAATGCTGTCAAACTATCATTTATGACTATTCTATGACTAAACTATTATATTTATGACTATGACTACGCCTACAAACGCAATACAAGAAATAAATAAATAAAAAAGTATTTTATTCTGAAATGTAAACATCACTTCCTGTTGCTCAAACCATGTAGCTCATTTACGAGAGAAGATCAAGGCAGCAGTCTCTCTACAGTTGTTCTCCTTCTTCCACCGAATGAATTGTTTTGTTCTGACTTACTTATTTATCACTTGATTTATCGCGCGATCTCGCACGTGTCTCGGAGCGGCGCATCCAGGCGGACCTGAGCGGAGCGGAGGCAGTGGGAATTGGACTCGTAATAACCCCAAAAATACACTACACGCGGTCCGTGTCCGCTCCGCTCCGCAGGTCGCAGCTGAGCAAGTCCAAAGTCCACTGCCTCCGCTCAGCTCAGGTCCGCATGGATGCGCCGCTCCAAGACGCATGCGCGGGAATTGCAAGATCGCGCGATAAATCAAGTGATAAATAATGAAGTCAGAACAAAACAATTCATTCGGTGGAAGAAGGAGAACAACAGTAAAGGCTGCCTTGATCTTCTCTCGTAAATAAGCGACAGGACATGGTTTGAGCAACAGGAAGTGATGTTTACATTTCAGAATAAAATACTTTTTTATTTATTTATTTCTTGTATTGCGTTATTAGGTGTAGTCATAGTCATAAATATAATAGTTTAGTCATAGAATAGTCATAAATGATAGTTTGACAGCATTTTTGTACAAATAAATCCGTATAGAGCTAGGATTAGTCCGCCCGTGGTGATTTTATTTTGTAAATACGGAAGTTGTGCTCGTTCCTTTTCCTGTTGGTGCGACGTAATCTTCAAAAGTTGACTCCGGCACAGCTCCGTCATCCGGCAGAAATAGAAAAATTTCTAATTTTGACGGACTGCCGTCCGCTCTCCGCAGCTCACCGCCGCCGTGCGGAGCCAGTGTACTTTATCTCATTGATTATAATGGGTGCGTATTTGCTGCGGAGGTCGGACCGGAGCGGGGCGGAGCCGGAACGCGTGTAGTGTATTTTTGGGGTAAAGCCGGGGTTACGACAGAAACAAGCGACCTTGAAAACAAGCCCAAAATCAGCCTAACTGGCAACCACCCCATTGTGTAAAACAAAGGCCGTTTTAAAACAGTATAAACATACATTTATTAAGGCATTACATAATAAAAAACAAAATTATGCTAAACACTTTGAAGAACATATCCAATCTAAAAAATAAAAATACATTTTGCATATTTATACAAATTAATCCCATTAAGCCTCTGGGACTCATTTACCAGAGAGACCTGAATTTTAAACGAAGAGTGATGACAACAGTGGACGACAACAACAACAACAGACAATCATAAAGGATGCGTACAAATAAAAAAATTAAATAAAAATTAAACTGCAAACTCATAGTAAGCAATCAATGTCAACAAAAAACTTTCTTTAATCTATCCTGAATCATGCTTTATCGTGCGCTCTGTCTCCCATTCTTTATTATATTTTTTCCCATATTTCCCCCACTTATTGGAGCTCATGGTCTTGTCACTCTAGACAAAGAATAAAGAACAAAGAATAACAAGCCCAAATAAGCAACTTTAAATTACAAACAAGTCCAAGAAACCGCAACAAGCGACTCGCCAGATTTATAAGCGCCTGCAGAAAATATCAAACCCAAAGTCGCTTATAATACGTGGCCTTGGCAACTACCGTGACTGCGGTCTGGTCTGATGATGGAGGGGAAAAGGTGGGCGGCTTTGACAGCTCATTACGGCACCGGGGGAAACCCACTAACTAAAGTTTCACTCATTGATTGAAGGTTGATTTTTCAAACAAACTAAATGGGAATGCAGCAAAGTGCTTCAGCTATAATGAGCACAACCGTGCGATACTTGTCATTTGGATTATTTACTTTATTATTTTTTTAACCACTGTAACAGATCAGCCTGTAACTGTTTTCTCTGTTCAAAACTTTTTAGATTACATCACTATTGGCAAAATATTGTTTTTAGTTTATAAAACGTCAAATTCTTAAAGGTTCATAATCTTATGTCAAGTCTCATCAAAATAAACCCATTTGACAAAGCTGAAGTTTTAAGATGGCAATAATTTTGAAAGTTTACATTTAATTTAATACATTTAATTTAAAACACAAGCACTTAACAATGTTTCTATTGTATATTTTACACTTTACATAACACTTTTTTCCTGTTCTCACTCATAGGCCTGTCACAATAACAAATTTTACTGAGCAATTGTCTCAGAAATTATTGCGATAAACGATAATATTGTTTGAAATTTGACAATAGTTAGTAATTATTGTCAAATTTAAGAAGAAATGTTTTCTATCTTATTTTGTTTTGCATGTAGTACCTTTTTTTTGACCACCGGATGGCAGTGTAAGACTGTTTGAACCGAAGGATGGATAGTGCGGGAGCGAGCAGCATGTCTAATGTGATGAAGGCGCTTTGGAGCAAGTTTTTTTTCCCGAGGTCGGCCTGTTAGCTTAGCTCGTAGCTTAGCTTCTCAGCTTAGCTACTTTTAATGATCCAAAAACACGATTTTGGACGGTTAAAACAGATTTTAAAGAGAAAAGAGTAAGGGAGGGGTCAGTGAAGAACGCCGGAGTTGAGCCGTGTCATCAGTAGAAAGAGAGACACGAAGAAACGGTAAAGCTGAAAAATGAAAATGAGGTTGATAACTTCCATTCACCATGCGATTAATTGATTTATTGTTTATCGCGACAGCCTTTCTCACTCATACTACATATAGGCCTTGTTCCTCCCATACTCTTTTCTCTTTAAATTGTATTTTTGGATCGTTAAAAGCAGCTAAGCTAACAGGCCGATCTCAGGAAAAAAACTGTCTTGTCAAAGCTCCAAAATTCATGATGGAAACGTGCCTTCGTGTAAAAAGTTGTTTTTCTCTGCAAAAAGAAGCTGAGAACTTGTTTACTGATTTTTATTAAAAGCTTTGTGTGAAAAATGCTATGCTTAAAAGCTCAAATCACACAGTGTCTGCCATTTTGAGATCTGAAGAGCGACAGCCATGTCACGTCAAGAGGCCATTTTTCTTAGAGACACGCTGCTCGCTCCCTCACTATCCATCCTTTGGTTCGAATAGTCTTATACTGTCGCCCGGTGGTCGAAAAAGGTACTACACGCAAAATAAATTACCAAACGTCTCATTAAAGTTGACAATAATGACTAATTATTGTCAATTTTCAAACAATAGTATTAGTTATCGCAATAATTTTGGAGAAAATTAACCACTCAGCAAAATTTGTTATTGTGACAGGCCTAACTACAAATTATACTTTTTGTCGAAGGACATGTTGGCAAGTTACAGGTCCTGGGGATCAAACCCCCAGCCCTCGTGATTGCAGGATGACCTCTCTACCACTGGTTCAAAACCAGAACTCTAAGCTTTGACTGTTGCTTCTCGGTTAAATCTCCCCCTGGGTTTTTCTGAATGTTGCAATTGAGGTGGACACACAAATGCATACACCTCTTGCTAATTTTCTGTGACAAAAAAATTCCAGCATTTCGTAAAGGTCATAGTTTTCCAGAGCCACGTGGCTGATTACTACATAAAAAGGATTGCACAAATCTTAGTAAAAGGAAAGATACTGTATATCACTCAGATGTTCCAACCACAGCAAACTGTGACACAACATCTTAATTTCTGTTTTGACTCAGATGCTGGTTACGAGTTTGATCTTTGCTACACCTCAGTCCTGAAGCGAGCCATCCGCACCCTGTGGTTTGTTCTGGACAGCATCGACCAGATGTGGCTGCCCGTCCACCGGACGTGGCGGCTGAATGAGCGCCACTACGGTGGCCTGACGGGGCTGAACAAGGCTGAAACGGCTGCCAAACACGGAGAAGCTCAGGTCAAGATCTGGAGGCGCTCCTTTGATATTCCTCCACCACCCATGGATGAGGAGCATCCCTTTTACCAAAAGATAAGCAAGGTGACGGCCTAAGAAAAGTGTTGCACATGTACAAGAGTTAGCCCCGGTGGTTGAAATGTTGCTGACATTACCAACCCGTTTGTTTTGTGATAGGACCGGCGTTACGCTGATCTGACAGAGGACCAGCTCCCCAGCTGCGAAAGCCTTAAGGACACCATTGCCAGGGCTCTTCCTTTCTGGAACGAAGAGATAGTTCCTCAGATCAAGGAGGGAAAGAGAGTCCTGATCGCTGCTCATGGAAACAGCCTGCGGGGCATCGTGAAGCATCTGGAGGGTGAGAAAACGTGCAGATTTCCTTCTTTGTGTTTCAAATCCATCACACAGACGACACTATGTCTGTAGCACTCTGAAGCAATTTTTTATTTTTGTCGGCTCGTCATTAAATTGATTTGATTTGATGTTTATTCATTCATTTTAAAAGAACACTACAAGACCGTTTCATCAGATATAAGAATACAAGTAGGATAAAATGAAGGGAGCAGAAAGAAGATGAAATCTTATTATATCTGCCCCTTATTTCACAGTTTGTTCAACCAATGATAACCTTCAAACTACATCACAAAATGAATAATTCTACTTAATTTTTCTAACTGTAATATACAAACTACATCACAAAATGAATAGTTCTACTTAATTTTACTAACTGTAATACACAAACTACATCACAAAATGAATAATTCTACTTAATTTATCTAACTGTAATACACAAACTACATCACAAAATGAATAATTCTACTTAATTTTTCTAACTGTAATACACAAACTACATCATTCTAACTGTAATACACAAACTACATCACAAAATGAATAACTACTTAATTGTTCTAGCTTGAATACACAAACACTAAGCTGCATTATCAGTCAACATAAGTGTAATAATAATAATAATAATGAATTCAATTTATAACGCACTTTTCATTAATGAAAATCTCAAATACACAACACACTAAGTTACATCATACAGTATATAGTTTTTGAGCAAGTCCTTTTTGACCTTTTTCTTAAATGTATACATTGAAAAGGAGCCAAGATGGTGTAGTGGCAGGGCTTCCGACTTGGGACCCGAAGGACGCGGGTTCGAGCCCCGGCCACTACACACCTTGGGGTGTCTATGAGTGCACACCTATTTCTCCAGCTCCCCGGGCGCTTTCTATGGCTGCTCACTGCACCACCTGGTGATGGTTGGGTTAAATGCAGAGACGAATTTCGTCTGTGTATGGGAAACATACACAGATGACAAAAAAGGACATTATTATTATTATTATTATTATTATTTAGCATTTTTAACAGCACTCTCCAGAACATTCCACAATCGAACTCCCTGAATTGAGGTAGACCGTCCCTTCAAGCTGGTTCTGAATTGTGGTTTGATGAATATCTCTGTCCCTTTGAGATTGTAATAACTTTGTCTTTTTATAAAATTTCTTTGGATATTTAAAGGTAATGTGTTATTATGAGCCCTATACATAACTGATAAAATATTATATTCTACCAATTCCTGGAATTTCAATAAATTTAGCTGAAGAAACAAGGTGTTACAAGGTGTTAAATTAACAAGCTGGTGTGAAAATGTGAGCTTATTAACTCGAAGAAGGCAAAACAAGTGCTTCCCTGACCCACAAGTTGCACTACACCTGTTTTCTTATTTAAATAACTGAAAGCATCATCAAAAGTCTCGATTGTTTACAATTACTTTACCTATTTATTTTGTTTAATACGTAGTTTAGTAACACATAGTAAACAATTCCATTATTTGTGCAGGTAATAATTAGGCCTGTCACGATAACAAATTTTGCTAGGCGATTAATTGTCTCAGAAATTATTGCGATAAACGATAATATTGTTTGAAATTTAACAATAATTACTTGTCAAAGTTTAGAATAAATGTTTGATTGTTTTGCATGTAGTACCTTTGTTGACCACGTGATGGCAGTATAAAACTATTTGATACAAAGGATGGATAGTTGAGCAGCATGTCTCTTTAAGAAAAATGGGAGGGAGGGCCATTGACGTAGCCTGGTTAAAACCAGATCCTTGTCCCTTGTCCTTCACTTCGCTTCGTACTAGGGTCTGGGACTTCTCCCATAGACAACGATTTCTCCGGTAGATTTTTGACCGGACCAATCAGAGAACAGAAGGCGGATTACCGGACCAATCAGAGAACAGAAGGCGGAGTTTTGAACGACGTCGACTGACGTCGTCAGTTAAAATGGCTGCCGCCACGAAGGAATTTTCATGAAAACAAGGTAAAAAACTATTATTTCTTTGCTGAGAAAAAATATATTTCTTAGCTGACGTTATATCAGAAGTGTTCCTGAGCTTAACAGTTCCTAAATCAATTCACGAAATGGTCAAATCTGCTGGATTTAAATTGTTTCGGTTTGACATTTTCCAAACAGCCTCGGGTGCGCTACGAAAATAAATGATAAAAAATCGAATTTTATCTCAAATGTTTCATCCAGGCCAACAGTCAGTAAATTAGAGCCATATAATTACACACTGGTAGCAGAAAAAATATCCACCGAGTGGTTTCTGAGCTATTTATCTGATAGCCTGGACCTCGCCAGGCTAAACTAACAAAACTCCGCCTTCTGTTCTCTGATTGGTCCGGTCAAAAATCTACCGGAGAAATCGTTGTCTATGGGAGAAGTCCCAGACCCTAGTACGAAGCGAAGTGAAGGACAAGGGTCTGGTTTTAACCAGGCTACCCTTGACGTGACGTGGGCTGACACTGTGACATGGCGGACGCTCGGTGATTTGAGCTCTTAGCATAGCATTTTTCACACAAAGCTTTTAATTAAAAATCGGTAAACAAGTTCTCAGCTTCTTTTTGCAGAGTAAACAACTTTTTTCACAAAGGCACGGGTTTCAACTGGGAATTTTGGAGCTTCGACAAGACGGAGGTTTATTCTTGAGGAGGGCCTGTTAGCTTAGCTTGCAGCTTAACTTCTCAGCATAGCTGCCTTTAACGATCAAAAAATAACATTTTGGATGGTTAAAATGCAGTTTAAAGAGAAAAGGAAGTGAAGAACACCGGAGTTGAGCCTTTTGTCATCCATTGTCTTCAGTAGAGAGAGAGACACAAAGAAACGATAAAGCTGATAAATGAAAATGAGGTCGATAATTTTCATTTATCATGTGATTAATTGATTTATAGTTTATCGCGACAGGCCTAATTTACATATTTATACACAAGGTCAAAAACCACAGCTATTATGCCTAAATAGGGAAACATCAACTTTTGTACATTCAGAGTTACACAATTATGACTAAAACAAAAAACCATATACCGGTACAGTACTGTACTGGGAATAAATTATATAGTCTGTTTATGCAAATTTTAAACTTTTATTAGGTTTGGAGTAGGGATGCACCGAATTATCGGCCCCGATTTCCTTAATTTTGGATAAATCGGAGATCGGCCGATACATGAGAAACTGATTTTACCGATTTTTAAATTTTTATTTATTTATTTTTTGGTTTGTTTTAACAACAGTTGTCTAAACTTCATTTATATTTCAAAGCACTAGTTTAAACAAGTTTGTATTGTTCAAGTGTATGTTTTTCAATAAGATTGGAAATTTGAAGGTGCATTGTGACCTTATAACACCTGACAGTGTCTCTTATAAAACAAAATCAGTATCGGCAGGTCGGACTTCTTAGAAATGGGTGATCGGCCAGAAAACTGCAGTCGGTGCACCCCTAGTTTGGAGTCTTTGTCTCAAACAGACGGCAATTATTACGGCTTTAATTTTACCCTGAAACTTAAACCCCCACTTTGTTGGCACAATAAAAACTAAAAATGTCAGTAACCGTTACTTCTTGATATTTCCTAGGTCTGAAAGGACTTGTTATCAGAGGGAAACCCCAGTTTTAGCTTATAGCTTTTATAACTCACTGCCAGTACCTGGGTTGTGAGTCAGACACATGTTGCCCACATGGAAAAAAATTAATAGCTCACTAGAGAAATTGCATTTCCTGCAAAAATGCAGTTTGAATACTTATTGCAGAAGAACGTGTTGAAAAACTACGAAGCCCCTGAGGGGACATGGGGGAAGAAAAAAAAAACTTATTTGCGTGCGCACGCAAAACTATTGCGAGGTAACGCAAAACCTTTTGCGTTCCCACGCAAAAGGTTTTGCGTTACAGACACCATGGGCGTAGCCAGAATGTTATGAGGGGCGGTTCCTTTAAAAGGAATGTGGACCTTCTGAAATAAACATGCCATGATAGCTCAACTAGTAACGCATCGGGTTGCCACTCCAAACCTCACAGGTTCGATTCCCACTTGGGACAACATTTTTTTTTTTTAGATTATTTATTCATTCCAGATTAAGAAAACACAAGAAAACTATTTACAAAACAACAATAAAAACTTTTATATAATCATTCCTCTTTCTTATTTTGCTTAATGGTTTTTAACTCATCCCTGAAATTCTGACACAGAATCACAAGTTCAGAGGGACAGACAGAGCGCAGGCTGCCGCGTCGGCTCGAACGAGGAAGTCACAGCTGATTCCACGGAGCTTGAACGTGAAATATACAACGGAAAATTACTTTTACCACTGCAGCACACACTGGACATCCTTATATTTAAGGCTGATTTCAAAATTCAATTAAATTGAGTGTACTGTCTGCTCCATTGTCGTAATGTTGAGCCATTTTAAACAACAATGCTGCAGATAATACATGTTTTTATTGTGTTTATTCTGTGACACAGTTCACACTTGAACTTGTGATTCTGTGTCAGAATTTCAGGGATGAGTTAAAAACCATTAAGCAAAATAAGAAAGAGGAATGATTATATAAAGTTTTTATTGTTGTTTTGTAAATAGTTTTCTTGTGTTTTTTTAATCTGGAATGAATAAATAATCTAAAAAATAAATAAATAAAAATGTTGTCCCAAGTGGGAATCGAACCCGTAAGGTTTGGAGTGGCAACCCAATGCGTTACTAGTTGAGCTATCGTGGCATGTTTATCTCATAAGGTCCACATTCATTTTAAAGGAACCGCCCCTCATAACGTTCTGGCTACGCCCATGGTGTCTGTAACGCAAAGCCTTTTGCGTGGGAACGCAAAAGGTTTTGCGTGGGAACGCAAAAGGTTTTGCGTTACCTCGCAATAGTTTTGCGTGTGCACGCAAAACATTTGCGTGCGCACGCAAAGATTTTTTTCCCCCATGTCCCCTGGGGGGCTCCGTAAAAAACGGCTGAAATTAGCTTTAAAAAAAACTTTGTGAAATGCAGCTAAAATGGAAGAACAAGCCTAATTTAGCAGATGACAGAGAACATATATTTGTTGAAGTAGGTTTAAATGAGCACAAAAAATTGAAAATGAGCTAAAATAAATGCTGAAATTAGCAACATCAAAAAAAGGCTGAAAAGTAGCTAAAAAGGCAGAAAGAAGCATAAACTGCCAGAAGGAAGTGGAAAGAGCTGAAATGAGCTAAAAAGTGTGGAATTAAATAAAATAAAAAATAAAAAATAAATGTCACATTTTTGTCATCTGTGTATGTTCCCATACTTGACAGACGAAATTGGTCTCTGCATTTAACCCAACCACCACCAGGTGGTGCAGTGAGCAGCCGTAGTCAGCGCCCGGGGAGCTGGGGAAAATAGATGTGCACTCATAAACACCCCAAGGTGTGCCGTGACCGGGGTTCGAACCTGGGTCCTTCGGATCCCAAGTCCGATTCCCCTGCCACTACACCATCTTGGCCCCTGCAAAAGCTGAAAATGGCATCAAAAGAGCTGAAAGAGAAAAAAACCTGAAACTAGCAGAAAAAAGCTGAAAGGAGCATAACAAGCAGAAATTAGCAGAAAGAAGTTACTTAGGCTGAACATATCAAAAATTACCATAAAAGAACTTGAATTTATTTGAAAACATCTGAAAT
>JBBPBX010008246.1:37474-63045 GCA_038048925.1 Garcialebias charrua | reverse complement strand
TTAAAAAAAAAAAAAAAAAAAAATTTAACGGTGATTTAGAGGGTTGTGTAACATTCTGTTCAAAACTACCATAAAGGTGTTGTTCTTCACTTCATTGTTTAAAGATTGCCGACTGTATGCAGAACAAATTAACACATGCAATATAAACACAAACAAAGGAAATAAAGTTATATTGTGTCTTGGATTATAAACCAACATCGGTTTTAATCTGCAGTGTTCACTTATGTAATATATTAGCACCCTGCTGTCCTCTGCTCTGCCTGACACATTTATCTGAGCCAGCAAAGCGCTAAGCATGAGATAGCATTAACGCAGAGTCAGAGTTTTTGTTGTTCTTATCATCATGGATGCAGCAGGTGGAGGCTGAGCACAGCTACGGGCCGTCGGACATCAGCCGCCTCCCATCCCTGCGCAGGTCGTTTATTACGGTACACTTCATCTGATACCTGATCAGTGAGTGGACAGGAAGGACAGAGACTCATCGGCAGACGTATACGGGATGATTAATCTGAGAAAGTGCTGAGAGGACCACAACATACACAGGGTCATCCTCACAACGTTCATTATGACTGAGTGTGCGGTAAAACATGAGAAAATATTCACTGAAAAATGCTTTCAGTTGTTGTAGAAACTATAACCCCCTATCAAAAACACTGTCTTATGAGAAATATTTATTATAATATGTGCAAGTATAGTATAGTATGAATAGACCTAAGTATAGTATGAATAGACCTGGTAAGATCTATTCAGGGGTTCTGGAGAGGAGGGTCCGTCGGATAGTCGAACCTCGGATTCAGGAGGAGCAGTGTGGTTTTCGTGCTGGTCGTGGAACACTGGACCAGCTCTACACCCTCAGCAGGGTCCTGGAGGGCGCGTGGGAGTTTGCCCAACCAGTTTACATGTGCTTTGTGGACTTGGAAAAGGCATTCGACCGCGTCCCTCGGGGGGTTCTGTGGGGGGTACTCCGGGAGTATGGGGTACCAGGCCCATTGATATGGGCTGTTAGGTCCCTGTACGACCGGTGTCAGAGCTTGGTCCGCATT
This sequence comes from Garcialebias charrua, assembly GCA_038048925.1. Taxonomy (NCBI): domain Eukaryota; kingdom Metazoa; phylum Chordata; class Actinopteri; order Cyprinodontiformes; family Rivulidae; genus Garcialebias; species Garcialebias charrua. The sequence continues at coordinate 62,002 of JBBPBX010008246.1, read as the reverse complement.
GCCGGCAGTAAGTCAGGCTCGTTTCCAGTGAGAGTTGGACTCCGCCAAGGTTGCCCTTTGTCACCGATTCTGTTCATAACTTTTATGGACAGAATTTCTAGGCGCAGCCAAGGTGTTGAGAGGATCCGTTTTGGTGGCCTTAGAATCGCTTCTCTGTTTTTTGCAGATGATGTGGTCCTATTGGCTTCATCAGATCGTGATCTACAGCTTTCGCTGGAGCGGTTTGCAGCCGAGTGTGATGCGGCCGGGATGAGGATCAGTTCCTCCAAATCCGAGGCCATGGTCTTGAGCCGGAAAAGGGTAGCATGCCCTCTCCGGGTCGGGGAGGAGGTCCTGCCCCAAGTGGAGGAGTTTAAGTATCTCGGGGTCTTGTTCACGAATGAGGGAAAACTGGAGCGTGAGATCGATAGGCGGATAGGTGCAGCATCCGCAGTGAAGCGGGCTCTGTACCGGTCTGTCGTGGTGAAGAGAGAGCTGAGTCGAAAGGCAAAGCTCTCAATTTACCGATCGATCTACGTTCCCACCCTCATCTATGGTCATGAGCTTTGGGTTGTGACCGAAAGAACGAGATCTCGGATACAAGCGGCTGAAATGAGTTTTCTCCGCAGGGTGTCTGGACTCTCCCTTAGAGATAGGGTGAGAAGCTCAGTCATCCGGGAGGGACTCGGAGTAGAGCCGCTGCTTCTCCACATCGAGAGGAGCCAGTTGAGGTGGCTCGGGCATCTGGTTAGGATGCCTCCTGGACGCCTCCCTGGTGAGGTGTTCCGGGCATGTCCCACCGGGAGGAGACCCAGAGGAAGACCCAGGACACGCTGGAGGGACTATGTTTCTCGGCTGGCCTGGGAACGCCTTGGGATTCCCCCAGAGGAGCTGCTCCATGTGGCTGGGGAGAGGGAAGTCTGGGCCTCCCTACTTAGGCTGCTACCCCCGCGACCCGATCCCGGATAAGCGGACGAAAATGGAAATGTGCACGACAAAGTTATTGTACATACTAGAACTAATACAAGCAGTATTGTCCCCCGTCACTGAGGGATTTGAATAATGAATGTTTGTCGTTTTCAAGATGAGAGTGTTTTTCTGGACTGGAAATGAACAGGGAATGCAACTAAACCTTAATTTTTGGTGCAAGATATTCAAGTGGGCAGGAGTTACACTGTGTGTACGTTTAGTTTTCTTGCTTATCCAAGGTAGCACAGAGTAGCAGATCATGGCAAGTGAAGGAGAAATGTCGGCATACTGGTGGAGCCAGGGGGTGGCCAGTGGTAGAGCCAGTGGGTGGCCAATGGTGGAGCTAAAGGGATGCCAATAGTGGCCTTGGTCACCATAGATTAATCTTCAGTCACCCTAATTATTTGAGGAAATTATACTTTCAAGCAATTTAAAAACTAGAAAGCAAAGCTTCCTCAAATCATAGGGGTGTTTGGTTTAAATACAGTATATGCATGGTAGCCATCTTGGATTTTGATGTGGGAACCCAATTTTTGAAAGTGATCTGAAAGTGTGTTGGTTTTCTCCAGGTACTCCAGTTTCCTTCCATAGACCAAAAACATGCATGTTAGACTGATTAGTAACTCTAAATTGTCTTTAGGTGTGAGTGAGAGTGAATGGTTGTTTGTCTCGTTTGTCTCTATGTGTCCCTGTGATGGACTGGAGACATGTCCAGGGTGTCCCCCACCTCTTGCACAGTGACAGCTGGACATGGGCACCAGTGACCCCCATGACCAAAAAACGAAAAAGTGGGTAAAGATGATGGATGGATGGATGGATGGATGGAACTTGGGGTGGTTTTATGACATTGTACTTATGAGATGGTAAATAATAAATGGTTACTAAAACTTTTAGTAACAATGGATGTACAGCTTATTACTTTTTTGAGTCAACCCAATTCAAGATGGCCAACAGAGTTAGTTGACAGTAGAAAAATGTATTTACCTGTTAATTTTACAGATATTGAGCTAATTGGTAGTAGCTGAGTCATTCCAAACAAATCCTATGAGCAGTAACAGATCACATGGCATAACAAAATTGTAAGTTAGTAAACAACCTTATCTTAAAGGTTTGACCAAAATGTTTACAATCTTTTTATTTATAAGTTTGAAATGCAACGGGTGATAATTTGTCACTTTTTATTTAGTCTATTTCATTATTTTTAAGTTGCTAATCATTATTTTTTTTTTTATCTATGAGGTATTGTATGGAGGACCAAAACTGACATAATAATAAATAAAAGAATAAATATATATCCGACATAAAAGAATAAATATATAAATCAAAGTAGAAATATATATCCTAAATAATAATAAATAAAAGAATAAATATATAAATCAAAGTAGAAATATATATTTTAATGAGAAATAAAAGCATAAATATATATATTCTTTTTTATATCTCCTTTTAATGAGAAATAAAAGCATAAATATATATATTCTTTTTTATATCTCCTTACACATGAGTTTCCGTCAATAACAATAGATATTTTGCTTTGCCTTTTTCTTGCTGTTTTTCCGTTTGCTGTATTTATTGCTGTATTTATTTATTGCTGTATTATTTGCTGCATTTATTTCTGTTTTGTTTTCTCGCTGTATTCCTGCCTCGTCGTATGTTAATGAGGAGGGCTGCTTTCTAAATCCAGCTCTACTATTGGTCAATAAACCGGAAATAGAACGATCAGTGTGCAGATCGATTGAGCATGCCTGCGCTGCAGTCCTAAGGAGAGCTCCGTATTTGAGAGGAAGTAAACAACTATTAGAGATGTATCGTAGGATTGCTGAAGAATTAAGGCACGTTGCTAGCTTAGCTGAAAGTAATACAGTCAGTGATGACTATTTACTGTTTCCAGTCGATGTTTTGAGTGAGTGGCTGCTCCAGGTAGCTGCAGACATGGATACTGAAGCTGACTCATTAGTTGTCCAGATTTTGGAGGAAGTGGCTTGTCGTTTGCACAAATCCGTGTACCCCACAAGAACAGCTGGAAGACCTGCTGCCCGCTGACGTCTTGGAATCATATCTTCATGCGGGAGTATCCGTCATGGATATTGGCAGACTTTTTGGGGTCAGTGAAAGGTATAAGGTAAGTACTGTACGCATGTGTGGTATTTCTTTTGCTACTTTGAACTTATTTGTATTTTATATTTTTATTATAATTCCAGTTGTTACGGAACATCAAATATAGACTTTTAATAGTAAAACATATTATCTTAAGCCTTTAATCCACTTAAGAAGTTCAGAATTGTGAGATATTCATATTCATCTACGATTTACTCGCGATCTGTTCAGGGTGTACCCTGCTTCTGGCCTACTGACCTCTGGAGATAGGTTCCCTCACCCATCATGACCCAACTAGGATAAGTGTTGATGGATTGATTGATTCATTCAAATATATTGAGTTGTAGATGGCATCAGAAAAGTATTTACGAATTTGTTGATGTCCACCATTCAGATACTTCCACATGACTGTTATGGTAATTCGTCTTCAAAATGTGTAATACATTTGTGTCAGAAATTCTGTCCATCCAATTTCTTCCGTGTGGAGAACCTCACTTTCAGTTGACTTTTATTTTTTCTTGTAGAGTATCTGACTTATACTGCAACATTGACGATGATGAGCTGGATGGAGTTGTGCGAGAGATTCGAAGTTATCACCCTAATACAGGATACACGTTGCTATGGGGCTACTTGGATGCCCGAGGTATTCGTATCCAAAGTAAGTCAACAGATGAGCCTATGGCTGCTTATACCAACACCAATTGCAGTTGTATATAACATTGGATTGGTAACAAATAACAGTTTACCACAACGTAAAAGGATCACAAAGAAAATTACATGTCATACTGTTGAAAGTAACTTAAATGTTCTAATGTATTGCAGTGGCATAGCAATATTGCAATCTTATCTTAACTGTCATTAGTACACCATGCACTCATTTCATTATGTTCATCACCTCCAAATCAAACATGTTTTAATTATGGTTTACTTAATTTTCAAGGAAGAAGAGTGCGAGAAGCATTGCACCGAGTTGACCAGCAAGGCAATTTGATGCGCACTTTCCAGCTTCGCACTGTTCGTCGTAGAAGATACTCTGTTCCAGCTCCAAACAGCTTGTGGCACATAGATGGAAACCATAAACTTATACGGTGAGAATTATTTGTTTGATAAAAGAAAAGCAACACTTAAGATACTTCCTGAACAAAGAGAAATAACAAGACCAGTAAAATAAATAGACCACATAAATGCTTGAGTGTTTGATTAGTATCTGCCAGATTTTAATTTAAATTTAGTTAAATCGTCCCTAATCAAGCATAAAATATTTTCCCTCTTCTTCAGTGACCATCAACTTTGAAATGGTTTTGATAACTTTATTTAAATCATTCTGTTTCTTACGGGTCACACTTATTACAAAACCTATAAACCTATTAAGATTTTTTTTTTCATGTTTGTAACAGTTCTGTAGCTGCTTTATTACATACATTCCCATAATGAAAAGCATGCAAGTTAAGTGTGATCATTAAAGGAAAAATTTATTCATCAAAAATGTTTTTGTTGTCTATATAGATGGCGATTCGTTGTTCACGGGGGCATTGATGGCTTTAGTCGCCTCATTGTTTACCTGACTGCTGCTACAAACAATCGTGCCACAACAGTTCTTCAGAGCTTTCTTGAAGCTGTGAATACATATGGAGTGCCATCTCGTGTTCGTTCAGACAAAGGAGGGGAGAACGTACTAGTGGCACACTTCATGGTCTCAACCAGAGGCCAAAACAGAAATTCTCACATAACAGGAAGAAGCACACATAACCAGAGGTATTTAAATTAAAGTCTTGATTTATTCTCCATGTTTTCATACTGTCTACTTCCATGGAAGTTGCTACCTTTTCCAAAATAGTATGACAAATAAACGTTGTGAATTCCCGGGGAAAGTAGAAAGGTCATGAATTCAATGTCCACAGAGCAATACCAGGGTGGCGTTGTTACACCAGCTGTTGTTAATGTAAAACTAAACACCACCTCCCCTGGATTTACCTGTAAGAGTATGGCTCCTGTCTGCTCTAAAAGTTGTTAGCCCCTCCAGGCTGATGGCATTATCAGGAACAGATGAGTTTAGCCATGTCTCAGAAAATTAGAATGCATTAGTTTCTTGTTTCCCTTTTGGTGGTTAAATCCAGCTTCACATAGTCCAACTTTCTTTCAAGGGACCAATTGGAAAGGGTTAGCTTTTAGCTTAGCTGTAAGTCCACAACGACATCCTCGCTTTTCTTTTTTCTCACGTCTTCTCTGGTGTCTCCATGTCTCCGGGCTGTTGGAAGATTCAACTGCTCTAACTGATCTAAGCTGATTAAGCAACAAAACTGATTAAACTCATTAAGCCAAAAATTTGTCTAATGACTAAAAACAGTTGCATGAAATGACTATCATTGATTGTCAAATTGTAAGTATTATTTTAAGTTGTTGGTCTTTATATACCGGTAAGTGTATTATGACAACCTTTTTTGCTCCTTTTTCACACTAAAATGTCTTTTCCATCCAGGATTGAGAGGTTATGGAGAGATGTGTTTGGGGCAGTGTTGGATCTGTTCTATACAACTTTCTGCTACCTGGAGACCGAGGGCCTGCTGCAAACAGACAACGAGGTGCACTTATACGCATTACACTGGACCTTTCTACCGCAAATCAACAGACATCTGCAATTCTTCACAGACGGCTGGAACCACCACAGACTACGCACAGAACAGAACCAGTCACCACTGCTGTTGTGGTCTCAAAACCCACGTGCAGGTCACGACCCCGCACAGGTTTGTTTAATTTATGCCGTTTTACAAAGTGCAATTGTAAATTTGCTTTTGTGGTTTAAAAAAACACCAGTGTGTGTAAACTGGATGTTATTTATATCATGTTCTCTTAACTCTGACAGGTTGACAACCAGTATGGCATTGATGGGGAGAGCCACTATGGTGGCCATCATGATGGCGTGAGTGACTGTGTCAGAGGTAGAGCGTCCAAGTCCTTTGACTCAGGTGGAAATTGAAACACTACCAGATCCAACGACCTTGTTTTCTAATGTGATTAATGTTTATTGCCAGACAGTTGATATTCTGACTGGAATCTTTGGAAGTATGTAAATTGAAGCTACAAAAGACATTTCCTTCATTCCTATTTCGGTGCAACTTTTTTTTCATTGATACATAAAAATCCTTTTTAGGTGGGTGTAATGTACTGTACTGTATTATCAAAATGTTTGTGCCGTCTTTTTTGCTGAAAGGTTCTGAAATTTACATCGTTATAACAGAGCCAACTTGCTATTTATTAAGACTGATTACATAATACTACACAGTGGTATTCAAGTTACATTCTATATTGTAAAAGAAAATAAATTGTATGTAAACTTATTTAAATTAAAAATATTCAGTGTTTACATGTGCTTTTTTCATGTTTATGTAATAAAGTCACCATTATTAAACCATTGTAATTTTATTTACTAATTCAACCACTAGATACGAAATTAATTAATATGATGGTCTAATATTTCCTAACATTTTCTGTGATACAGCTAATAAATGTGTTACATGGGTAAACAATTTATATCAGCAGGTAGAAGCTTCAAAATATGTTCTACAATAACATTAAACTGTTTTATTTGAAACAAGAATGCAAAGTTCTGTCAAACTGAAGTAATTAACAAGTGCACTAGACACTACTTCATAACAATTAAAAAACATTTGAAAGTTGTAACTTTGAAAAAATACATAGTGCATTTCTAAGTGCATAAACTTGTAAAACGTTGAAACGGCCTGGTTCAAATTAGGCCAAAACCAGAGTAGCTTGAAGACATGCTGGCCATAAGGTGTTGGTGGAAGTCAGCATAGGTTTTGTGATTTTTGGACAACTTCAACGTCAGGAAGCAAGTGGATGACTGCGGGAGATGGCAGTCAACAACTTCTACCTCCAGATTGGAGCTGACCAGACCCCAGCCAGTCCAAAAAGTTAGTAGACTCCTTAGGTTGTCTGAGGTCCCTTAAAGACGTCAGCGGGCAGCAAATATCCAGGTCTTCCAACTGTTCTTGTGGGGTACACAGATTTGTGCAAACGACAAACCACTTCCTCCAAAATCTGGACAACTAATGAGTCAGCTTCAGTATCCGTGTCTGCAGCTACCTGGAGCAGCCACTCACTCAAAACATCGACTGGAAACAGTAAATAGTCATCACTGACTGTATTACTTTCAGCTAAGCTAGCAACGTGCCTTAATTCCTCAGCAATCCTACGATACATCTCTAATAGTTGTTTACTTCCTCTCAAATACGGAGATCTCCTAAGAGAACTGCAGCGCAGGCATGCTCAATCGATCTGCACACTGATCGTTCTATTTCCGGTTTATTGACCAATAGAAGAGCTGGATTTAGAAAGCAGCCCTCCTCATTAACATACCGAAGAGGCAGAAATGCAGCGAGAAAAGAATACAGAAATAAATACAGCCAACAATACAGAAATAAATAAATACAGCAATAAATACAGCAAACGGAAAAACAGCAAGAAAAAGGCAAAGCAAAATATCTATTGTTATTGATGGAAACTCATGTGTAAGGAGATATAAAAAAGAATATATATATTTATGCTTTTATTTCTCATGTGTAAGGAGATATAAAAAAGAATATATATATTTATGCTTTTATTTCTCATGTGTAAGGAGATATAAAAAAGAATATATATATTTATGCTTTTATTTCTCATTAAAATATATATTTCTACTTTGATTTATATATTTATTCTTTTATTTATTATTATTTAGGATATATATTTCTACTTTGATTTATATATGTATTGTTTTATGTCAGATATATATTTATTCTTTTATTTATTATTATGTCAGTTTGGTCCTCCATAGTATTGCTAATGTCAACTAGATAAGGGAAATTAACTAAACAAAACAGAAACGGTAAGATGAACAAACATCCATACAGCTCAGTCTCACAGTACAGTTGGTTTAATTTCAAACTATGATACAGATATTTTATAAATAATTTGCCGGCCAGTTTTAAAGCATGCCAATGCGAGCAATGTAATAAGTCATGACTCAGAAATTTGCAAGCTGCTATCAGATCAAGTTTTTACATGCTGTCTCTGAAGGCTGCATGTGATTTGTTTGGATCCCCTCCTGTCGCTGTGGTTGACAGATAACGGGAGTCAACCAGCCTGCTTACATCTTTACCACAGACAAATTACCAGCCGCAGCTTGCTGCAACACACTCACAACGTCTAAAGGACTAAAGCAAAAATACGGAGAGAAAGTAAGCTAACTCACATCTAAAGCTTAATTCAAACACAAATGTAAACTCTAAAAATGTACTTGTGCTTAATTTCATTTTCTTTTTTTTGTGTACCATATTGCAGTGTTTGTGGTAGTAATGGTCACTGACCTGCTTGAACGAACAAAGGCTTTTCTAGAAGAAAAACTGTTTGTTTCCAGTGCGTCTTGGTGACCTGAGGACCTGTGGAGAACTTCACCTGGAACAGACACACACACACACACACACACACACACACAAGTGCTCGGGGCTTATTGTCATATTGAAATATCTCAAAACAAACTTTTGAATGCAAAAAAATTAAAATAACTCCCTCTATAGGAAAAATAGTTGTTTTAAAAGTCCAGTACAGTAGAATTTTGGACAAAACAAACTGAAGTAGAATAATTTGAGACTTTAAGATGCTGAAAGTACACCGAACATTTTTTAACTAAAATAAAACAGCACTTTAATATTACATTTAACAATTCTTTTTAAAAATTCTTTGTTTTTTTATTTGATTGATTTTTCTTAGACCTGTCTAAAGCTTTTGACACTGTAGATCATAACAGCTCTCAGAAATTGGTTTCTCGATCACACTATTGGTTGGTTCTCTAATTATCTCTTAGATTGGAGGAAACGTGTTCAACATATTGGTATTTCTTCCAGTTATCTAATTGTTAACAAGGGTGTACCACAAGGTTCAGACTTCGGACCCACCCTCTTCACAATCTACATATGTAAGTCAGACCATCCCTGATGCATCCTGTTACATTTCTATGCAGACAACACAGTTGTTTATTGTTGAGCTAGAACAATTGCTAAGGTTTTCCAGCTTTTACAGTCTGCATTCAACATCATCCAGTGAGATTTGTTCCATCACAAACTGGTGCTAGATGTTGATAAAACCAAAGGGATGTTGTTTTCAAACAGGAAGTCAGTTCCAGCAGTCCTTCCTTCTATTTTATCTGCGACTGGTGTTCCTATTGAGTTTGTTGAATCTTATAAATACTGTAGTTGGGTATTTTGGTCAACTCACATCTCTCTTTTAAGCCTCATGTCACAAACTTGGTAAAGAAACTGAAAGTTAAACTGGGTTTCTTTTTCAGAAACAGATCATGTCTAACTCTGAATGCTAGGAAACACCTTGTAACTGCTACTTTGACTACTGTGATACTTACATGAATGCTCCTACAAGCACCCTGCAGATGCTGGATGCTGTCTATCACGGTGCGCTAAGGTTCATAAGTGGCTGTGATGATCGTATCCACCACTGCACCCTGTATTCACTGGTTAACTGGACATCATTAACTTCATGCAGACTCTTCCTCTGGTACATTTTCATCTTTAAATCACTTCTTGGTCTGCTGCCTTCATACATCTCCTCCTCCATGTCTCTGCGTGAGTGCAGCTACAGCGTGCACACCCAGGACATCATTACATGCAGTGTTCCTTCAGTGAGAACTGAACTAGGCAAAGGGCCTTCTCCTACTCTGTTCCTGTTTCCTGGAACATCTTGTAAAAGATCTGAAGCTCTCGACCTTGACCTCTCTAAGGGATTTTAAACAACTGCTACCATGTTCCTGGTTTTAGTATTTGACATTGTTTTATACTGTATAGTATTATAGTATAGTATATTATAATGTATCATATTTTACACCACTTTATAATGTAGCTGTTTTTGTTTTTAGTTCATTTCTTCTATTTACTTTTCATTTTATGTGCTCTTTATGATACAGTAGTCTGTTGTTGTCTGAACCTCCTCTGTGCTCTTTATTTAAAACAGGACTCTCGTAAATGAGTTCTCGAGGGTCAATGAGACTACAAATTTATAAATAAAGGTTGAATTGAATTCTGTGCAGTCAATACACCTTTAGAGTTCTGAGTTTTAAAACCAATTATAGCTTAGTCTGTGTGCTAAATAAAATAATTGCTTCGCACTTTTTCAGCAAAATGAACCCTATTTTTACACATTGTTACAGCAATAGCCTCCAGTGCAAATGGTAATTTATTGCTTCAGCCATAATTTTCAGCAGGGTTCCCAGGTAGAATAGGAAGTGCAATCAAAAGGCATGTCTGTGTTGCTCACAGAGCTTGGCATCAGCTGTTCCTCCTGGCCAGGCTCTGCTGGGTAAATGCTTGTATCAGCAGTTGGCTAAGACGCTCGTCGATTGCCAGCGAACGCCTCAGGGAGGAGGAACACGCTAAAGCGTGAACGTAATTGAGTTTCCATTAAATGGCTAGGATGTTGCCACTGCTGCTTACCTTGTTGCTGCAGCCTTTGTCGAAGAAAATGTCAAAGTAGCCGACAATTGCCTAGAATGAAATATTAGGGCCGTGTTAGATTGTGACAGTACAATAAACCCCTGGATGTATTTGACTACACAGCAGCTCTGACAAGTACAGGTGAGAGGCAAACCTCGTCTCGACAAGCACAATTTAGCTTGAGCTAAAACTAAGGCGCAAATATCAGACTGACACAGAAAGTGACCTTTTTTCCAGTTAAACATAAAGCACAGCTTATTAATGGTAGTTCAAAAATGACAATACTGTATTTTGTCTGTTTTTCAAGATGCTTTGAGTTTATGGTCTGAAAAAAAAAATACATATAAATTCTGTTCACCTGTCTAAAACTCTGTTTTGTTTTTTAACCCAATTCTTCTCAAAATTAACTTGGTAACTTGTCTGACTTTAGGCTGAGCCCATAATATTTCCCCTCACTTCATCTGACTTGTCTCTGGACAGAAGAAATACATGTATACAGTACTGTGAGGCAGCCACCACCAACAAAATATAATTCTGCTGACAAATAAAATGCTTGCTACAGTACATGAAATTAGCTAAGGTGGCTATTTTGGTGACAGTTTTGCAATGAAGTAAAAAAAGGCCCAAGAGAGGAAAATATATATACAGGACTGCGTTTGCTCCAATTGAGTAAGAATGTCTGGAAAATGCACACAAGAGGAAAAATAAAATTACATAATTATGGTATTTCTCAGGTTACTGTGACATAAAAAAGTCTTTATAAAAAATAAATCAGAACCAGTATGATGTTCTGTTAGAGCTTCCATTTGACATTTTATTTATGACTACGGTAACCAGAAATGATAAATTTACACAATTCCTGTTGTGGAAATACAAAATTTTTATTAGACTGACTGATTTTTACAAGTTGCTGAGCTACAAACAGAGTATCTGTATGAAAATTAATTCAAACACCTAAAAGAAAATAAAGGAAAGTCAAAGGCCTGAGTGTCTTTAGGTGATAGTTGTCAGATTTGTGGGTTAAAAACCTCCCCCTTCAGGTTTGTTTGCCTCCTGTTTCTGCCCCCACTGGATGAGCAGGGCCACTCTATCAATTTCAAGAGCACACTTGTAGTGGCAATGAAGCAGAACTAATAGCTTTTAATCCTGACGCAGCTGACAACTTGGAGGCCGGTTCTCTGAGACAAAGAAGAACCAAATCAATGCAAGGCAGGAAGAGAGTGGAACAGCAGACTGACAGGAAGGTGGGGCGTGGAAAGAAAGCTGTAAACACAGTAAAACAGAAAGAAGCTGAAAGACAATGAACAAAGGGTAAAGAACCACAACGTAAACCTTGAAAAAGAGGTTTCTTTGTAAATATATTTAGCTTGTTTCACTTTGACAAGTACACTCTACTCTCAGTGTTGTGTTTCAATAATTTCAAACTGTTTATTTTTCTATAATCCATATGGAAGGATTACACAGGAAACACACGCAATCTCAGTAATCACAGTACCATCAGAAGCTGTGTTCAATACACTCCACACCAAGCCTTCAATCAACCTTTATCGACTGAGACAAGCAGGGGCAGCCCTGCTAGCTCACAGCTAAACTGCCAGAAAAGAACCCAAAGTGGATAAAAGAGCATGTCAACCCAATGCAATTACAGCTTTTAATGAACACTACAGAGCAGCTCGTTGCTGAAGTAATTAGGAAATTAGCCATAATTACTCACCAGACCGTGCAGAGTCACCTCGCTCGGTCAGAGAGGCAGAGATCATCCTCAGCGCACCTCACTGATGACAACGCCTCATAAGCGAGATTGATTGTCACTTTTATGTTGTGCAAGTTTCAAACGACAGCCGAGATAGGCGATTAAATTTTGAGCCACAGAGTGAAACTTGCAAAATAAGAAGCCAGCTATAGAGTGCGGCTCCTCAAACATCACAGTAAAATTAAATCTGTAGAAAAAAGAGAGAACTATAACATCCCCAGACATTAAACACAAAAGATGTGGACATGTTCAGATAAATTATAAAAACCCTTATGACATAAATCTAATATGGTCTGTAACAAATCTACCAAATCAGCAGCTTTCAATACTTTTTTTTTTACTTTGAGGCGCGGAAATGTTGTCAAACTTTGCAAGACTGTCAGAAAGAAGACTGTTTCCAAACTTGCTTTAGGCAAGGGAAGAAAAACTATTTGGGGAGTATGGTAATATAAAGCTCTCTCTTAAACACTGATTATAATTAAAATGCATGATAAAATTCCTAAAACTAAAATGTTTTGTCATTTATTTGCAGAAAAAAATTAAAAGGAGCTGGTGAGTGCAGAATATTTGACATGACCATGTCCTAAAAACTAATTAAAATACTTGCAAAAACATTAAAGGAGCTGTATGTAACTTTTCTAACAATATATTTTTAACATATTTCTTCACTCTGTCACTACCTCCCGACATACTGATTTTAGACAAGTAATCTCTGAAAAAAACTATTGTCCCCTTGCTTCTCTAAAAGCATTTCTAAAAAGCCACAGTGACCCGCCGTTAACCAGCCAATAAAAACAGAGTTTGTAACCAGCCAATAAAAACAGAGCTTGAATTTGAATTTCAGCAGAGCAAGGGGTAACAGAGCCATATATGGCTCTGAGGGGGAGGGACCAGAAACGTGTCCCTGTTCAAAATTTTCCTAAGTTCCAGCGTGTTCCAGAAATTACATACTGAACCTTTAAACATAACACAATACTTCCTAAACAATGCCAGACTCGTTGGTGTTGTGTTCTCTTCACCTCACAGATGAGAAAACCAAATTTTTTTTTCCTCTTCACCTGATACAATAATGTCTGTTAGCTTGTTTTTACACAGCTCACTCTGCACATACTGAAAAAGACTAATCTAAATGTGAAGCTTTGGAGTTTCATTCATTGCTTACAGTTTTATATTGAAATAATTGCCTTTTTTATCTTAATTTCTTGGTTAGACCTCCTATTAATCCAGCTAATGAATATGTTTAATCATAATGGACACCATTTAGGGACCTGGAAGTTGAGGCCAAATTGGAAACCCCCTTATGATGGTGCCAGTACAAGTTAAAAGTCCTGCCTCTTTCATGTAAATGAATGGGACATTTTTATTATACAGGATACAGTAGTCCCTCGCTACTTCGCGGTTGGTTTTTCGTGGACTCGCTCTATGGCGGTTTAGCCGGTTTTTCAAAATAAGATTGGACATGACACACAATTGGCTGATTGATGGATGAGCTGCATGATCTGCATGGAATTTTTATTTAAAATAAATTATTTATTAGCAGCTGCTGTACCTTTGTGCAGCCCACACTACCAAAAAAGCTTCCTCTTGCAGCTGATCTCCATGCAGAGTGGAAAAGTAGGCGTGGCCAAGAACACTTGCAGGTGGCTGAGAGCAGCTGAGGCAGAGCTGAAATCATGACATGCTGCGCTCTTTTAGAGCAGTGTTTTTCAACCTTTTTTGAGCCAAGGCACAGTGTTTTCATTGAAAAAAAATCACGAGGCACACCACCAACCAAACTTGTAAACAAAGATACTCTGTATCCGCCTATATTAAATATATAGTCATTCTTATCAAAGTGTCTTGAATAGGAATGAAATAAACAGCTTCTCACCGCATACCAAGCACAACGGAGTCGGGAGTCGGTGTGTCCCCGATAAAAGTAAATCTAAACCAAATGTAACTCTCATTGTACTGTCTCATTTGCTAACATGCCTACTGAATTGATTGACAGGTCGGGTGGGAAAAAAAGGCGAGAGGTGGCAGCTTCTGCCGCAGCGGTGTTCTGTATTTATATGTTAATAAAAAGTTCTAAAAAATAAACTAAAAACAGGGAGCACTGGTCCTACAACCCACACATCAGACAGGAAATCTGCAAAACCTCCCGCAGCCACATTGGACTCGAGTTTAATTCGCTCGTGACAAATTAATTCATTTCTCATCATTTCAGTCATGGAGTTAACGGAGGAGGAAGCGATCACTTGACTTTTGGCAAAAAAAAACAAAAGGCCAGATCAGGGATGAAGAAGGGGAATTTAATAAATTTGTGTCACATACAAAACAGTCCGGCGGCAGGCAGTTTATTGTGCGACAACGCGCTTGCGTTCGCAGTCGTAAAAATTGAGCTTTGCGCTTACATGCCCTGCGGGGATACGCATGTGCCTCTGCGTACGAACGGCGTAGAGCGGCGTACGGCCGAACGCAGATAATTACAGGGAACCCTTGAATTACGAACGAGTTCCGGACCTAAGGACCTTTCGGATGTTGAAAAAAATGTAAGTCAGACCCTATTAAAAAATATATTTTTTATTTTTTAAATAAATGAATACATGTACAGTACTGTACAGTCACCAAGCACTTAGCCTATCCTAACACAGTTTTTAAAGATGAAGGAGTTAGTTGAATTGTCTCCCTTTCACATAAAGTGAAAGTGAAAGTAGCTCCCTTTATGTGAATGGAGCCTGCTGGGGAGACAATTCAACTGACTCCTTCATCTTTAAAAACTCTGTTAGGATAGGCTAAGTGCTTGGTGACTGTACAGTACTGTACATGTATTAATTTATAAAAAAATATACTGTAATTCGTTTTCAAAAAATCTTTTTAGACCAGTTAAGTGAAATTGGATAATTTCCACGGCACACCTGACGATCACTAGTGTGCCGCGGAACAGTGGTTGAAAAACACTGTTTTAGAGTATTTAAAGTTTAGAAACATTGTTTAGAATATTGCAAGATTGTGGGAGGGGTTTAATACACACACACACACATATATATACATACATACATACATACATACATACATACCGGTATATATACACTAAAATAAACTACTACTTACTACTTGAACTAATATACCAACTTCGCAGTTTTTCACTTATTGCGGGGCTTCAGGGTACAGATCCCCCGCGATAAACAAGGTACTACTGTATACAGTATAAATAAATAAAAACCTTAGATTTATTTTCTTGTTAATCAATTTCCTTTTAAATAATATTGCACTTTTAACAATTACTTTTAAAAATCAGAGGAGCATACTTTTTCTATTAACTCCTCAAACAGAGCCAGGACAGCGTTCACATATAGTCATGAGGTGGCTGTGGCTGAGTGGTTAGAGCAGTAGTCCACCAATGGGAGAGTTGTGGGTTTGATTCCACCAGCAGTCACATATTGGGCAAGACACTGAACTTCTCATTGCCTCCAATGTGTGTCCTATCGGTGTATGACTGTGATAAAGCTCTGATTATTCTTTGTATAGATCAATTAGAGTGCTGTATGAATGGATAAATGAGGGCACAGATTGTACATTAAAGAGCTTTGAGTGTCTTAATAAGATAAAATGACGTTATATAAGTACAGTACCTTTACTATTTATAGTTTAGACCCAACACTGGTATCAGTACACCGGTAGGTGCATCTCTATTCAGATAGTATTTACTTTGCTGCTGCATTTTAGAAAAATTACTTTTTCTAATCTGTTGAGCTGCAGTCATTTCATGGTTAAAGGAGGAGTTGTGTAACACTTTGTGCAGGGGAGTAGCCATGACTTAGTCCTACATCTCAGAAAACTCTGCTTACATATTTACAACATGGCAGCTCCCTTAAACCGGGTCCTGCTGGGTTCAGCTCCCAACAAGAGAAAGCAGGGACATGAGGTCTAATGTGAAAATGTATGTCAGTGATAACACGTGTTCAAAAAGTGGTATTTTAAAAGTGTATGTTCATTTTTGTTAGATTATCTTTATTCTCTAAAAGGCCAAGAGTTCTGCAGTGTTTATGAATATTTTTATGTCAATACAGTACTCTGTTTCAAGTTCTGCTTTGAATCAGATTTGGGGTTTGCCTGACTTTTGATTTCTTTCCCTAATTAACAAAACCATGGTATTGTAGTAATTGTATGATATGAACTGTGAACTGTTTGTACTGTATTATCTACCTTTAGGTCCACATTTTTTAAGTGCCAGTAACATCAAATTTTCACAACAAATATGAATGCATTTTTGAAAAGATAAAGCACTGCAAAAAATGCTGTTGTTGTTGAGATATTTGCATGTGCAGTAACAGGAAGTGATGACAAAGCGGAAAGTCTGAATGCAAACTGAGCATTGCTACAATAACAACACTGACAGTTCTTTAGACTATTTTGAGTCTCTGTCCGAAAGAGATGAGGAATCAGCGTTCAAATGTTTCAATAAATGAAGATCAGGGAGTTACCATTATTAAAGATTTCCCCTATGATGTCACTTCCTGTTTCACTTTGGCTGCACCAAGTTCAAAAGAAAATATGCCAGTTATGTGACAAAATGGGTACAATTATATGTATTAGGCCAAATGTATTAAATAAATAAAAATTATTCCACTTTTGTGTGTTTGACACTGGCACTTAAAGGAATCATTACAATAAAAGTGCATTTTTAGAGAAATAAAAAGACTAAACAAAACTGTGAATAATGGTATACTTGTCAAGTTCCGTGTCCCATTACACTGTATTGGAAGGGAAGGCCATTTTAAGGAATGAGAAAGAAAGAATAGAGACAAAGGGAAAAGAAAGGGGAATGTAAAACTGCGGGGACAGACCCATTCACACAGAAAAACAGGAAAATCAGAATGAATGCATTTCATTTTCATCAGCGTTTAGCCTTGGGCCTCGGCTCTGTCTATGATAAGTGATGACAGCGGGCTTCCTGACAGCCCATAAAGGAGGCTCCACAACGCCACCGCTCTCCGGCCCCATTCTCTGGGAAAAGTGGGGGAAAATAATAATTATCATCATGGATAACACCAACAGGGAGCAATTCATCATTTCTCCCCTTTCGCCTGACTGTCAGTGAGCTGTGTGGCCCGGCCAGATACTATTATACAACGGTGGAGGGGGAGGTTGTAGAAAAGAGGGTGGTGTGGGGTTAAATGTAGGGAGAAGGAGGGGCACCAAGGTAAAGGAGAGGGAGGGGTGGGAGAAAAGAGGGCTAATGCGCTTTTGATGGGGTTTATCCAGGCATAGTGGCTTTATGAACGACCACCTCTAAAGCAAGATATGTAGTGTGCTTCCCCCCACAGACCAAGCCTCTCCTCCCAGCCTTTCTGGTCAACTGCTTAGGAGATCAAACACGAATGTGCTTTGGTCCCTACAGGTGGTGATCCTCATTCAAGATACCTTGATGATTTGATATACAAATCTACCCTGAAGCTGTTAGATTCATAAATCCCTAACCAGAAAAAGAAATTCAGTGTATTGCCACTTTAATTGGAGATATGTCACTTTGTGCTGCTGATCATCCATGCTGTTGATCTCTTGCCTTTAAGCTGCTGTATTCATACCCACCTGCTCACTACAGACTCATGTTCAGGCTGCAGTTGAATATACCATATCATTTGACATTATTTGTGTTTAGCATCATGTATGTATCTTATATCCTTGTATACTATTTTTTTTAATACTTTATATTTGCTATTGCTGGGTGTAACTGGGACCTTGAGTATATAATTTTGTTCCACCTCATGTACCACATGCGATGGGAATGACAATAAAGAACCTTGGAACTTTTGAACCAACCAACAGTCAATAAAAGGAAATGGAATTAAAAGCTGTCAATAAATTTTAAGGACTTCAAGTACTGGTACTTGGGGTCCACTGTCCAGGAAAATGGGGAGAGTGGTAAAAAAAAGTGCTATGTGTTGTCATTATTGTATGTTCCCATACAATGGCAAAATTGGTTCTCTGCTTTTAACCCATCGCACCTGGGATACACCCAGGTGGAGCAGTGCGCAGCTATGTGGGCACCCGAGGAGCAACTGGGGATAGGGTGTCTTGCTCAGAGACACCACGGCATGTGGGAATGACTGGGGATCAAACCTGGGACTTTGGGGTCCTGAGTCGGCTACCCTGCCTCTACCCCATCTCGGCCCCCCTAATAAAGAGTAAAGAGGTGAAAAAGAGAGTCCAGGCAGGATGGAGTGGATGGAGAAAAGTTTCAGGAGTGATTTGAAAAAAGGGTGTCAGCAAAGGTCAAAGGAAAAGTTTACAAGACAGTGGTGAGACCAGCTATGTTGTATGGTCTGGAGACAGAGACATGGACAAAAAGACAGGAGAAAGAACTGGAAGTGGCAGAAATGAAGATGCTGAGGTTCTCCTTAGGAGTGACAAGGATGGATAAGATCAGGAATGAGATCATCAGAGGTACAGCACATGTTGAACAACTGGGAGATAAAGTTAGGGAGGCCAGACTGAGATGGTTTGGACATGTCCAGAGGAGGGACAGTGGGTATATTGGTAGAAGGATGTTAGAAATGCAGCTGCCAGGAAAAAGACAAAGAGGAAGGCCAAAGAGGAGACAGATGCAATTAGAAGAGGGGAAAACTGAAAGAAGAAAAGGAAGAAGTTATCAGGAAATCCCAGATGATATATCAACTTTCAGTGCTATGTTCTGATGCTTTGTGTGGAGTAAAAGAGGGAAATTTTCTATTAACAATCACTTTCTTAATGTGTTAAATTTGGCATTGAAGTTGATGGGTATCTGACCTGACAGTTCAGAAGGCCAGCCCTCTCGACATACGATTTAAATTTGATGGAAAAAGGGTTAGAGATGGACTGCCCTTTTTTTTCTCTCTGCAGAGCTACAGTAGCTACGTCAGCAGCAGGTGGAGACATCGCTGTTAAAATTAATTACAGACAGAATCTTATTCTCTCCTGCCACACCATCAGCATACATCATTGCCAGTCCTTAGAAGTGGATGAGGCAATTTTTGCTACCTATCCTACAGTTCAGGTGAGTAATCATGGCAGTAGCCCTGCTGTAAGGACAAAAACCAGACAAAAGCGAGGATAAAGGAGCACTGCAAATTGAAGTTTTAATGCAACTTTCAGCACACGTGCTCAAATTCAAGGTCTGTAAAAGCATGCAGTGTAAATAAGGTAACGAGCATGTGAGATATGAGTGACAGAAAAGGAAGAGAGGAAAATTAAAAACGAGTAAGACTAAAAAAAACAGTCTTGTGCAGGAACGACGCAGACGCAGGGGTAGTGCTGTTCATTTAATGCAAGGTTAGGCAAGCTGAGCTGATGAATGGACTGTCGAAAAGGGAACAAAAGCAGGCGTTCAATCACAGGACAGGAGAGGCAGCAGCTACCTCACCAATCCCTGAGCACTGGTCCAGGAGCAGTTTACCCTTCACACACTATACCCTCAAATACTACAGAGAAACTACAGCCCATTCTGACTACAGATCAGTATCTTTCAACTACAAATGTGGCCTGTTCCTGCAAATGCTAAGGCAATACTGGAAGGAGGTATCAATAATGTACACAAGTGATTTCTTACACACAGAACAATGCATTTAAGAAACACTCAGATAAAACTATTGTGGTATCCTGACTCAATGATACATCTTACAAATGGTGATTAAAACATGTTCATTTAACCTTGTAGTACATGTGCTTTTCTATCACCTCACTAGATCTGAGAACTTCAGGGGTAAAGTGAGAAAACAAAAATAGTTCAAATTACAACAAATGTAAAATCTCTTCTGCCCCATTTGAGCCGATCACAAGTTTTGCTTCATTGGACTCCAAACATGAGTAGACTTCCATCCTAGAAACGGAAATTGGATGTTTTCAATTACAGAGCAGAGACGACTGGAAAAATGAGAGGATGTTTTTCAAATCCAATTATACCCAGAAGTCGTACCCAGAGAGCACATGCCAGATAATAACTACCTATTGATTATCCATTAAACCAGTAAACCCAACAGTGCAGTGCAAACACCACAGCACAACACAAAACTGCTTCAACATACTTGGTCACAGACAAGTCACTTCACGGAATTAGGGCCTACAAAAGTGGAACTTCTCTGTAGTCAGGCAGTGGTTCCCATACGGAAAAGATGTATATATAAATTTTATAAAGTTCTTATCTGTTTTGTATGAAACTTGTATTTATTGTATAACACAGTGAAACCAGGTACAAGACCACTGATGGAATTAAAACAAAACAAAGCAAAAAAAAAACTGTAGAAACGTTTCGTCTTTCATCCGAAAGACTTCCTCAGTCTGAGAAGCTGAGTTCAGCTCAGTCTTATAAATAGCACCCTCCCACAGTGGATCAACCAGTTGGCTGATGACAGCCGAAACCAGCTGCTCACATGATCAAGGAGGACCATCAGCCTGACGATGGATCGTTAACACCCTGATGGTTGTTTGCTATTCACAGAGGGCTGAGTGATACTAGCAATAACAGCATTGTAAGTGGGGGACAGTTGAACCCGGAGGCCTCCACCTCTGTTTAATGATGGACGGTTTCTTTTCACAAAGATGGCCTCCTTTACTCCTCTCTCAAACCATTGTTCCTCTCTATCAAGGATGTGAACATCTTCATCCCTGAAAGAGTGACCGCTGGCCTGGAGATGAGTGTAGACTGCAGAGTCCTGACCTGATGATGTTGATCTTCTGTGCTGGGCCATCCTTTTGGCCAGTGGCTGTTTAGTTTCCCCGATGTAAGACTGATCACAGCCCTCCTGACACTGAACAGCATACACAACATTACTCTGTTTGTGCCGGGGGACTGGATCTTTGGGATGAACCAGTCTTTGTCGTAATGTATTTTGGGGTTTAAAAGCCACTGGGACGTTGTGTTTAGAAAATAAACGTCTCAATGTCTCTGAAACTCCCGCAACATACGGAATGACCACTGGTCTGGGTCTGGGTTCCTTCTTTTCACCTGATGGCTGGCTGGAGTCCTGTTTGGGTTTCTTCTCTGCTTTCAGGAAGGCCCAGTTAGGATATCCACATTTCTCTAGAGCCTGTTTTGTGTGTGATTTCTCCTTCTGTCTGGCTGCTGAGTTAGTGGGGACGCTGTCTGCTCTGTGGTACAGAGTCCTGATGACTCCTAACTTGTGCTCCAGAGGGTGATGGGAGTCAAACTGTAAATACTGGTCTGTGTGTGTGGGTTTGCGGTACACCTCAGTTTGCAAATTTCCTCTATCAGAAACTGAGACCTCACAGTCCAAGAAAGCCAACCTGCCATTTTTTACATCTTCTCGTGTGAACTTGATATATTTATCCACAGAGTTGATGTGATCAGTGAAATGTTGGACTTCCTGAGATTTAATTTTAACCCAGGTGTCGTCAACATACCTGAACCAATGACTTGGTGGTCTCCCTGAAAAGGATGTCAAAGCTCTCTTTTCTACCTCCTCCATGTACAGGTTGGCAACAATAGGAGAAACTGGAGACCCCATAGCACACCCATGTTTCTGCCTATAATATTGCTCCCCATATGTGAAGTAGGTTGACTGCAGGCACAGTTTCAAGAGTTGACACAGTTGTTCTGTGGAAAGTGTGGTCCTGTTGCTCAGAGTGGTGTCTGATTTTAACCTTAAAGGAGAAATGTAATCAAATCTGAAAAAATCGATATAACAAGAATTTCATATAGTAAACAACACACATAAACATACTTAGTATGCTTTTTTCAAGTCAGTAGCTTAAAGAAATAGTTTTTTACATTTTTCCTGCTACATGCCGAAGTGCAGTGATTTCTGTAGTAATTTTCTGGACGCACTTTTATGACACAATTAAGACCTCCTTTGCTATCTTACAATAACACTGAAGCTATAAACCCATCATTACTGTCCTCTTGTCTGTCATTTAAAATGGAAGCAGAAGACTTTTTTGAATCTGAAGGATATCACTTTAGTTTGTCAAAAACAGTTTGGTGATTTAGTGCATTAATGGGCATTTCTATCCTGGAAATACGAATAGCCGTGCGTTAGCCGCCGCATGCTAACGTTAGCATGCTAGCGCCGTATGCTAACGTGGAAGTGGGGGTGTTGAAAATGTCCTGAAACAGTTACCAATGTCTTGTTAAGCTCTGTCTTCCCCAGAACATAGTAGGATCTAAAATGATTTTTAAAGATGAAGGAGCAAGTTGAAACATGCTGTCTCCCTCCTTGCTAGCAGGCTCCATTGGGAGCTGCCTGGCTAACTAACTACGGTGGCCCTACATGGCCAAAATTCTACAGCGGCCAAATGCACAGGAGCGGTAAAAATACAATATAAAATTTAAAAAAAGTTTTTAAATCGATTTTGGGGCTTTTAGAATCGATTCTGAATCGCCAGGACTAAGAATCTTGATTCTTTAAAAAATAGATTTTTTTTGCTGCATCCCTAATTGCTACACACTGAAACCTTTTTGTCCACAACTAGATACACACACTAATATTACTGTATGAGGGACGACCGTTGCACTGCCTACGTCATATTCAGGGGACGGAGAGCAGGCAGGGGGAGGGGGGTCAAAAACACCAGATGAGAATTTTTTCACTTTGCAAAGTCTAAATTTGAGTTAGGATGACATTTTTGACTTGTGAAAATTTCTCAACAAGCTTATTTTATGCTTTTCATTAGACTACTATTAGCTTAAAAACACTTTTCATTTCTCCTTTAAACAGACCACCTCTACTGCTTCATCAACAGGAATGCACGTAAAGAGTGATGTGACATCAAAAGAGACCATTGTTTCATCAGTCTCCAGCCAGCCATCAGGTGAAAAGAAGGAACCCAGACCCAGACCAGTGGTCATTCCGTATGTTGCGGGAGTTTCAGAGACATTGAGACGTTTATTTTCTAAACACAACGTCCCAGTGGCTTTTAAACCCCAAAATACATTACGACAAAGACTGGTTCATCCCAAAGATCCAGTCCCCCGGCACAAACAGAGTAATATTGTGTATGCTGTTCAGTGTCAGGAGGGCTGTGATCAGTCTTACATCGGGGAAACTAAACAGCCACTGGCCAAAAGGATGGCCCAGCACAGAAGATCAACATCATCAGGTCAGGACTCTGCGGTCTACACTCATCTCCAGGCCAGCGGTCACTCTTTCAGGGATGAAGATGTTCACATCCTTGATAGAGAGGAACAATGGTTTGAGAGAGGAGTAAAGGAGGCCATCTTTGTGAAAAGAAACCGTCCATCATTAAACAGAGGTGGAGGCCTCCGGGTTCAACTGTCCCCCACTTACAATGCTGTTATTGCTAGTATCACTCAGCCCTCTGTGAATAGCAAACAACCATCAGGGTGTTAACGATCCATCGTCAGGCTGATGGTCCTCCTTGATCATGTGAGCAGCTGGTTTCGGCTGTCATCAGCCAACTGGTTGATCCACTGTGGGAGGGTGCTATTTATAAGACTGAGCTGAACTCAGCTTCTCAGACTGAGGAAGTCTTTCGGACGAAAGACGAAACGTTTCTACAGTTTTTTTTTTTTGCTTTGTTTTGTTTTGTTTTTTGAATGTCCAGAGGACCAGACTTAGCTTTTTTGGATTTTTCTACCTGGATTATTGAGCATGCATCAGGGTAGTTTTAGCGATGTTACAGCGGAAACAGCTGATCAGTCACATGCCGTGAATGTTCGCTACGTCAGAACTGAGTTGGCAAATCTGTTTCAATCTCTCGTTTTGCGCATCAGCTCTGTTTCGAAAAACCCAAAAACCACCTCAAGCGAGCGTATCAACTTTTTTGCGAATTAGAGGAAGTTAATTTGAATCGTGCCGTTTCCATTCACCTTTTCTGATGCGATACTTCAAAATGCGCATCAAGAAACCTTGATGGAAGCACGGCTACTGACACTCTAAGAAGCTCTTTTTATACCCAATCATGTTGTCAATTGACCTAATTAGTGTTATTTGGTTTTTCAGCTCTTCGTTATATGCTCAATTTCCTTTTTCCAGCCACTTATTGCTACTTGTCCCAACTTTTTTGGGATTTGTTGACACTGTGAAATTTTGAATCAACATATTTTTCCTTTAAAATGTTACATTTACTCAGATTAAACTTTTGATCTGTCATCTATGTTCTATTACGAATAAAATATTGACATTTGCCATCTCCACATCATTGCATTCAGTTTTTATTCACAATTTGTTTAGTGTCCCAACTTTTTTGGAATCTGGTTTGTATATAGTGTATATATATATATATATATATATA
>JBBPBX010008246.1:0-27324 GCA_038048925.1 Garcialebias charrua | reverse complement strand
CCACAAACCCACCCACACAGACCAGTATTTACAGTTTGACTCCCATCACCCTCTGGAGCACAAGTTAGGAGTCATCAGGACTCTGTATCACAGAGCAGACAGCGTCCCCACTAACTCAGGAGCCAGACAGAAGGAGAAATCACACACAAGACGAACCCTAGAGAAATGTAGATATCCTAACTGGGCCTTCCTGAAAGCAGAGAAGAAACCCAAACAGGACTCCAGCCAGCCATCAGGTGAAAAGGAGGAACCCAGACGAGGAACCCAGACCCAGACCAGTGGTCGTTCCGTATGTTGCGAGAGTTTCAGAGAAATTGAGGTTTATTTTCTAAACATAATGTCCCAGTGGCTTTTAAACCCAAAATACATTGTGGCAAAGACCGGTTCATCCCAAAGATCCAGTCCCCCGGCACAAACAGAGTAATATTGTGTATGCTGTTCAGTGTCAGGAGGGCTGTGATCAGTCTTATATCGGGGAAACTAAACAGCCACTGGCCAAAAGGATGGCCCAGCACAGAAGATCAACATCATCAGGTCAGGACTCTGTGGTCTACACTCATCTCCAGGCCAGCGGTCACTCTTTCAGGGATGAAGATGTTCACATCCTTGACAGAGAGGAACAATAGTTTGAGAGAGGAGTAAAGGATAATAATAATAATAATAATAACAATAATAATAATAATAATAATAATAATAATAATAATAATGAATTTAATTTATAACACACTTTTCATTAACAAAAATCTCAAAGTGCTAGGAGGCCATTGTTGTGAAAAGATCCCATCCATCATTAAACAGGGGTGGGGGCCTCCGGTTCAACTGTCCTCTTACAATGCTGTTATTGCTAGTATCCCTCAGCCCCCTGTGAATAGCAAGCAACCATCAAGGTGCTAACGATCCATAGTTAGGCTGATGGTCCTCCTCAAAACCCAGTATACTGGTCCAAGTGTACGTACACATGTACTGTACACAGAGGGTTCAGACATCATACTCGAGCATCCACCCCGGTGTTTCCCCTACACAACTTGCCAAGGCGGGGTGGGGGGGAGGGAAGAACAGCCGTTGTTGCGGTTTATTTGGCTTGTTTTGAAAGTAAAGTCGCTTGTTTGGGCTTGTTATTCTTTGTTCTTTATTCTTTGTCAAGAGTGACAAGACCATGATAAAATGAGTTCCAGTCCATCCATCCATCCATTTTCATCCGCTTATCCGGGGTCGGGTCGCGGGGGTAGCAGCTTAGGCCCAGACTTCCCTCTCCCCAGCCACTTGGAGCAGCTCCTCTGGGGGAATCCCAAGGCGTTCCCAGGCCAGCCGAGAAAATGAGTTCCAGTAAGTGGGGGAAATATGGGAAAAATATAATAAAGAATGGGAGAAAGAGCGCACACTTAAAGCATGATTCAGGATAGAGATTAAAGAAAGTTTTTTGTTGACTTAGCTTACTATGAGTTTGCTGTTTAAATTTTATTTTATTTTTTAATTTGTACGCATCCTTGTTGTCGTTGTCGTTGTCCACTGTTGTCATCTCTCTTGTTTAAAATTCAGGTCTCTCTGGTAAATGAGTCAGAGGCTTAATTTATTTTTTTCATTTATTGATTCATTCATTTTATAACAGACAAAAAATAAAACAATTTAACACACAGATAACGAGAAAATTAAAATATAAAATGAAAGGTGGCAGATGAAGAAAAAAATCTTATATCTGCCCATTGTCTTCTAACAAACAATTCAAACAAACAATTTCATTTGATACAAAAAACAAACAAAAAAAACGTATAACTCATTAACTCCCTTAATCACAAGAATTACTATTTAAACTCGTGTCTTCGTTAAACATATTTCCTTAACAATTTATCCTTGATCTTTCTTTTAAATATAATTATTGATTTAGCTTCTTTAATGTCAGTTTCCTCTTCGTTCCATAACCGAACTCCCTGAACTATTGCAGTCCTTCCTTTCAAACTAGTCCTACACCTAGGTTTAACAAACATATCAGTTCCCTTGAGATTATAAAAACTCAATCGTTTTACAAAATACATCTGAACATTCAAAGGCAATACATTATGATGAGCTCTATAGAGTACATCATTAACAAAATATTATAATCCACCAGATCGTAAAACTTCAGTAATTTCATCTGATAAATGTTGATTCCTATAAATATCTGGGTTTACTGATCGATTCACATCTCTCTTTTAAACTCCACGTGGAAAACCTAGTGAAGAAATTGAAAGTTAAACTGGGTTTCTTTTTCAGAAACAGATCATGTCTAACACTGAATGTTAGGAAACGCCTTGTATCTGTGACTTTCCTTCCCTCCATTGATTACGGTGACATTCTCTACATGAATGCTCCTACAAGCACCCTGCGGATGTTGGATGTTGTCTATCATGGTGCACTAAGATTCATAACTGGCTGTGATTATCGTACCCACCACTGCACCCTGTATTCACTGGTTAACTGGACATCATTAACCTCACGCAGACTCTTCCACTGGTACATTTTCATCTTTAAATCACTTCTTGGTCTGCTGCCCTCATACATCTCCTCCTACATGTCTTTGCGTGAGTGCAGCTACAGCGTGCGCTCTCAGGACATGATTACCTGCAGTGTTCCGTCAGTGAGGACTGAACTTGGAAAAAGGGCCTTCTCCTATTCCGCTCCTGCTTCATGGAATATCTTACAAAAAGATCTGAAGCTCTCGACCCTGACTTCTCTAAATGGTTTTCAGTAGAGATGTGCCGATCAGGTTTTTTGAAACCGATACCGATACCGATCACCTATGTGTGACGATCACCGATACCGATCACAATTACCGATTGCCTATATGTGAGCCGATCACATAAACCGATCACCGATCACCGATCAAATGGCTTACCTGTAATTTATGAGTGCTGCTTCTGGCTACAAGATCTGAAAACTTTTCAGATCTTGTAGCCAGAAGCAGCACTCATGTTATTTTCAGAACCATAAAATCACCATAATTCAGACAAAAACATATTTTTACTAATTTATTTCAGAGAACAAAGTAAATAAAAGTAATTATCAACTGCATTATCAAAGAAAAATGTTTACCTTACTAACTTTCAATAAAAAAAAAAGGTTTTTTATTGTTTTAAAAAAAAAACACATCTATTACTTCATATAAAAAACTAAAATACCCCATTTGCTACTTAAAGCTGCACTGTTGGCTGTTTTTACAAATGGCTTTATAAATACGTAAAGTATCATTATTATTATTTTTAAATAATTTCGTGCTTTTTTGAACAACTTCCTGCGGGAACCAGGTGGCGGTAATGCGCTTAATATGAGTTCGCCAACCGCCATTCAACTCTATAGAAGAAGAAGAAGAACCAGGAAATACCGCCTCCGCCATTTTACATTCAGTTCCACACTCGGCACTCGGCTTTTGGAGGACTGTTTCTCCCATAAGAGGATGCCTCATACGGATAAATTAACTGGAAACACTCCTCTGAACTCTGCCGCGATCTCTCCGCCGAGCGCTCCTACAGCGCCGCGCGAGACTAGCAGCTCATGGTATGAGCTAAGGCTAACATGCTAAACCGGACCTGCAGCAGACAGCCGGCTTTGTGCGATCAGAGGTTCCTGGAGCTCGCCTCGATGTCGGACTGGAAGCAGAAGATATCGGGGGACACCCAGCTAACTTGGAATAACAAAGCCGACAGCCTTTTTGAAGCCGCAGCTAAACTGGACTGCCCGTAACTGCGCAGCGGAGCGGACTCGGTGGGGCTACTCGGTGGGGCTACATGCTAACAGGTGTTGCTTATGGCGGCGCTGGCAGACGGCTTTTGGTAAGTTATTAAAACGTATTAAAACATTTTAATGACGAATTAGGTTTGTTGTGTTGAAGGACTTCGTTGAAATTCTTCCACGAGGTACTTTTTCGTCGCACGTTTTGCAGTTAGCAAACTTCGCATCACAGGCTCTGTGATCGGTAATTGAAGGCAAAAGCCGATCACATCCGCTTTAATGATTATCGGTGACGATTGATCGGTTTCCGATCGATCGGCACATCCCTAGTTTTCAGAATCTGTTGGAATCCTGGCAAAAACCAATGCAGATTTGTTCCTGTCTTTGATTTTATACGTCTACCTATTTTATTATTTATCTATTTTATACGTTTATATGTCTACTTATGTTTTGCTAGTTTTTTGATACTTGTTTAAAAAAAATTGTATTTCTCTCTTTTGTTTTTTTCTCTTTAGTTTTCTATTGTTTATTGTTTATTGTTTAAGGAAATTCTACCATTGATGTTCATCGTTCTTTAGTTTTAGCAGGTCGCTTTCGTAAATGAGCCATGAGGCTCAATAAGATTTACCTGACTAAATAAAGGTTGAATGAATAAAATAATATACTTGGATGACGATAAGGTTTTCTGGTTATAATTCTTATAACTCTCTTGCTTCTGCAAAACAAAAATAGGTTTTGTAATTGATCTACACGCCTTATCCCAAACACCAACACAATAAAATGTGGAATAATAAGTGTATTGTATAACATATACAATGCCTTGTCATTCAATAGATCTCTAACTCTGTAAAATACTGAAATAGATTTAGATTTAAAAAATTGACAGAACTTATATGTTGTTTCCAAGACAATTTTTTGTCAATTATAACCCACACATAATGGGATTAATTTGTATAAATATGCTAAATGTATTTTTATTTTTTAGAGTGGATATGTTCTTCAAAGTCTTTAGCATAATTTTGCTCTTTATATGTAATGCCATAATAAATGTATGTTTATACTGTACCGTTTAAAAACGGCCCTTGTTTTACACAATGGGGTGGGTTGCCTGTTGGGCTTGTTTTGGGCTTATTTTCAAAGAGCAATTTGCTTGTTTCTGTCGCGAGATGTGGCAACACTGCGCAGACTTGTACTGGCAGATAGA
Organism: Garcialebias charrua; assembly: GCA_038048925.1. Taxonomy (NCBI): domain Eukaryota; kingdom Metazoa; phylum Chordata; class Actinopteri; order Cyprinodontiformes; family Rivulidae; genus Garcialebias; species Garcialebias charrua. The sequence goes on along the minus strand of JBBPBX010008246.1, from coordinate 22,415 downwards.
GACGAAGCCTAAAGTCGCGCGCAGTTTTAAGAGGAGAGCAGAGCAGAGACACAACATTTCAGCCGCGCATTCAGTTTTATTTATTTATTTTCCAGCGGAGAAGGACCGCGTGCGCAGCCGCGCGCAATAGGAGCTGTACAGAGAGAAACATCAGACACGAGTTCAGGTTTTTTTTTCGTCCGTGGGGAGGGTGAAACGTCAGCCGTGCACGCGCGCGTGTGTGTGTGTGTGTGTGTGTGTGTGTGTGGGGGGGGGGTCAGCTGAGTGTTCAGCATGAGGCTGCTTTTATTAGGTTTTCAGCTAGTGCACCTACAGTGCAAGCTGCTAGTTTAGCGTTACGTCAGTGGCGACAGGTGGTTGAGCAAGTGGAGCGGTGGATAGGCGGGGCGCTCGGTTCTGTTGACGGGGCGGGGCGCCCCGCCTATATAATGGTATGGGAAACACTGCACCCAGAGCGACTGCAGCGCAGCTCCACAGACAATGAGCATTTACCTACGGGACAAATTGAGGTCGCCGATTGGTCATTTGCTGAGTGCTGACACACCTACTGAATTGATTGACAGGTCGAAAATAATAATAAACAAGCGCGGGCAGCCTCAGCCGCAGCGGTGTTCTGTGTTCCTATGTTGTTAATAAAAAGTTCTAAAAAAACAAACAAAAAAACAGGGAGCACTGGTCCTGCAGCCCACAAATCAGACCAGCACACCAGGAAATCTCCAGAACCTCCCGCAGCCATGCTGGACCTGAGTTTAATTCGCTTGTGACACATCCGTTTATTTCTCATCATTTCAGTCATGGAGCCAACGGAGGAGTAAGAGATCACTTGGCTTTTGGCAAAAAACAAACAAAAGAAAAGGCCAGATAAGAGATGAAGAAGGGACATTTAATACATTGGTGTCACATACAAAATAGTCCCACGCCAGGCAGTTTATTGTGCAACACCACAAATGCGAACGCGGTCGTAAAAATTGAGCTTTGTGCATACATGCCCTGCGGGGGTACGCTAGTACATCTGCGTACGTACGTGCATATCTCTGTGTATGGACATAATGCGGGAGTATAATGGGGGCTTTAATCATGTGAGCACCTGGTTTTGGCTGTCAGCAGCAAACTGGTTGGTCCACTACGAGAAGATACTATTTATAAGACTGAGCTGAATACAGCGCCTCAGACTGAAGAAGTCTTTCGGAGGAAAGACAAAACGTTTCTACAATTATTTTGTTTGTTTGTTTTGTTTTGTTTTTTGAATGTCCAGAGGACCAGACTTAACTTTTTTAGATTTTTCTACCTGGATTATTGAGCATGCATCAGTAAACTTTTAATCAACAACATATAAACACAGAACACCGCTGCCACTTGCTGCCAGCTCTCGTTTTTTTTTTTTTTTTGCGACCTGTCAAACAATCCAGTAGGCGTGTCAGCAAATGACCAATTGGCGAACTCAATTTGTCCCGAAGGTAAACACCCCTTGCCTGCGGAGCTCGAGTATGAAGTCTCAACTGTCTGCAGACAGTCTGCACAGCTTCCGCCAGAGTCTGTGGAAGCCTTTAGTGAGAGATCACTGTGTCTCACTGGGTCACGGAGATCACTGGTATCCATATCCACCAGTCCCTGTGCGAGAGGCAGGGGACACCCTGGACAGGTCTCCAGTCCATCACAGGGCCACATAGAGACAAACAAGACAAACAACCATTCACTCTCTCACACACGCCTAGTAACAAGTTAGTTACCAATCAGTCTAACATGCATGTTTTTGGTCTCTGGGAGGAAACCGGAGTACCCGGAGAAAAGCCACGCATGCACGGAGAGAACAAGCAAGCCACCCAGAATGGCTCCCTGGCTGTGATGCAATCCGGCAACCTTCTCGCTGAGAGGCGGCAGCTCTACCAACTGAGCCACCACTTTTAATGTTGAAGTTAGTAATGGGTCAAGCACTGTGTAGTCTAAATCAAATTTGCTTTATGGGAACTATAAAGTATCTATGGGGTTAAACAAGTTTAGTCCATTTGAGAGCATCGGTGACTGGGCCTCTCATCAACAAAACAAAACAACTATCCTGAAAGATGATGGGCCTGATTCTGTTTTGTACTATAACATACAGAATGACTGCAGATTTTCCCTTTCAAATTACCCTCTCACTGAATTAATGTTTTTTAATGATCAAATCTGACAGGTCAACACCACATACAACAATCACTGATCATATTAAAATGTTTACCTGTATGACTGTAGGTTCAGAAATAAGCGTGTCTTTGTTCACCACTTCCACGATGGCCTCAGGAACCACAGCCTTCTTCATGCATGTCATGTTGAAACCATACACATCATCCCAGAATGCAATGCGTTCTTGATGCTTCTGTGCATCTCCCACAGCTACCAGGCTAATATTACAAAGGTCTGGGTACACTGTGGACAGAAGAACAGCAAATTCATTCATTCAACCTTTATTTAGACAGATAAGTCACATTGAACCTCAAAGACTCATTTACAAGTTTAAGTGTTTGGACAAACAATAAAGTGGTGAAAAATAAAACATAGGGTTTGGAGACCAAAAAAAAATCCTAACACACTTTTAACCTCTGTTTGAAGATCAACAGCGTGATAAAGAAAAAAAAAATCTTGCACATTAGCACATAATGATGCTGACATTACATGTGTGTGTGTGTATGTGTGTGTGTGTGTGTGTGTGGGGGGGGCAAAGTCAGTAAGCGGTCAGAGACAACACACAGAGGCACTGCAGTGTTCAGATAAATTCACTCAGTTCTAATAGTTCCCTCTGGAGAGATCTGTACACACTTGGGGGGTACAGAGGTCAACCAAATAAGAAATCCAAAGAGTCCTGAAATGATGACAGAATGTTTATTCTGCTGGGCCCCTCTGAAAAGTCCATGGAAATTTATAGGAAAGAGGGGAGGGAGGAGCTGAGCATCAATTTTACAAAACTTCTAGGCGGGTTGAGATAAGACGGCCTGTCAAGGCCAGTCAGGGAGCCAAATTCAGATAAGCACGATTGTTTTGGGGACAGGCAGAACATAATGACATCTACCTTGAATCTGTGTCATCTACTCGGTTCCAAAACGTCCAAATTAAATGGCCACACCAATGGAACGTGTCTGAGAATAATCCCTGAGATCTGAACCATCCTCCCAAAATTTGAGCCTGGGTGCTTGAGGCACGAACCAAGCCATCAGATAAGGCAGGCAGCCTGATCGGGTCCAAATTTGCTGCAGATGACTTCCTTGATTGTTGATTGACCAGAAACCAGCCAAATCCAAAACGCAGGAATCAGTTATCATAAAGCCAATTATATATGTGTCCTTAAAATTCGCAAATGACAGCAAAGATAGACATGTTATCAAGTCTTCCAAGTCGATGAGATATCCAGCAGCGTGCATGCCAAAAGGGCAAATCAACCCACCTAAAGCCTGTCTTCTATTCGAAGAAATGTTATCAATTGTGTCGAGGGACCAACTGACTAAATCCAAGTCCATAGATATGATTCAGAAGTTATGTAGAGAGAGGAGTTTAAGGCAAATAAATGAGTGCCGCCCACAAAAAAGATAAAATATTATGAAAAATAAATAAATGTATTTATACAAACCCAGATTCCAAAAATGTTGGGACACTAAACAAATTGTGAATAAAAACTGAATGCAATGATGTGGAGGTGCCAACATCTAATATTTTATTCAGAATAGAACACAAATCACAGATCAAAAGTTTAAACTGAGAGAATGTATCATTTTAAGGGAAAAATATGTTGTTTCAAAATTTCATGGCATCAACAAATCCCCAAAAAGTTGGGACAAGTCCATTTTTACCACTGTGTGGCATCCCCCCTTCTTCTTACAACACTCAACAGACGTCTGGGGACAGAGGAGACCAGTTTCTCAAGTTTAGAAATAGGAATGTTCTCCCATTCATGTCTAATACAGGCCTCTAACTGTTCAATCGTCTTGGGCCTTCTTTGTCGCACCTTCCTCTTTATGATGCACCAAATGTTCTCTATAGGTGAAAGATCTGGACTGCAGGCTGGACATTTCAGTACCCGGATCCTTCTCCTACATAGCCATGATGTTGTGATTGCTGCAGAATGTGGTCTGGCATTATCTTGTTGAAAAATGCAGGGTCTTCCCTGAAAGAGATGACGTCTAGATGGGAGCACATGTTGTTCTAGAACAGGGGTGTTCAGACTTTTTCAGCATGCGAGCTACTTTTGAAATGATCAAGTCAAAGTGATCTACCTACTATAAGACCCAGTTTACACGAAAACAACCTGTGGAAACATTTGTGTTTTTTCAATGTTTACTGGGGGTAATAAACAAAACATAAGCTGGTTTACATGAAAAATGCTGTAGTTTTCATGTCAGTCGGGTTGCCAGATAAGAAATTATGAACTATAGTACAGGCTTTAAAATGATCGTATTTTGACTGAAACTGTTGTGTGTGCTGAGTAAAGATGTTCTAAGATTCAATTCAATTCAGTTTATTTATATAGCGTCGGTTCACAAAAGAAGTAATCTCAGGGCACTGAACAGAAACATTTATACAAAATTATGATTTAACAGAAACATTCATGGATAAAATAATAATTTAACACTTTATTTGAGGAGCAGACTGCTTTGAATTTAACTCTATTGCAGAACCCTCATCTTGAGCAAGATGAAGTTTGTGTTGTGTTTATTGAACATGTGCTCAGAAAAGGAGGTGGTAAATAAGGCATTTTTTTATCTGGCAACCCTGGGCTCAGCTGCATTCATGTTAGGCTGATTGGCAACTCTAAATTGACCCTGGGTGTGAGTGAGACAGGTCCCTCTTGTAAATGAGTCCCTGTGGCTCAACGAGGCTAGCCTGTATGGTGTTATTTTCCGGAAACACAACATACCTTCCCACTTCTACAAACCGGATTCCCAAAAAGTTGGGACACTAAACAAATTGTGAATAAAAACTGAATGCAATGATGTGGAGATGGCAAATGTCAATATTTTATTCGTAATAGAACATAGATGACAGATCAAAAGTTTATTCTGAGTAAATGTAACATTTTAAAGGAAAAATGTGTTGATTCAAAATTTCACTGTGTCAACAAATCCCCCAAAGTTGGGGCAAGTAGCAATAAGTGGCTGGAAAAAGGAAATTGAGCATATAACGAACAGCTGGAAGACCAATTAACACTATTTAGGTCAATTGACAACATGATTGGTATAAAAAGAGCTTCTCAGAGTGTCAGTGTCTCTCAGAAGCCAAGATGGTAAGAGGATCACCAATTCCACCATTGTTGTGCAGAAAGATAGTGCAGCAATACCAGAATGGTGTTACCCAGCGTAAAATAGCAAAGACTTTTAAGTTATCATCATCAACCGTGCATAACATCATCAAAAGATTCAGAGAATCTGGAACAATCACTGTGCGTAAGGGTCAAGGCCATAAAACTCTACTGGATGCTCGTGATCTCCGGGCCCTTAAACGTCACTGCACCTCAAACAGGAATGCCACTGTCAAGGAAATAACAGAATGGGCTCAGGAATACTTCCAGAAAGCATTGTCAGTGAACACAATCCACCGTGCCATCCGCCGTTGCCAGCTGAAACTCTACAGTGCAAAGAGGAAGCCATTTCTAAGCAAGCTCCACAAGCTCAGACGTTTGCACTGGGCCAGGGGTCATTTAAAATGGAGTGTGGCAAAATGGAAGACTGTTCTGTGGTCAGATGAGTCACGATTTGAAGTTCTTTATGGAACACTGGGACCAGTGGCAGCTCCTGAAATGTCCACCGGGAGGGAGCGCTATTTCTCAAAAATGAAAAAAAAAAAGAAGTTCAAATCTGTGTTTTAATCTGTAATCTGTAAAGATGGTAAATGGTAAATGGAGCTTATTTATATAGCGCTTTCCAGCCCCCTGTGAGGAGCCCCAAAGCGCTTTACAATACCAACCATCCACCCATTCATTCAAGACATTCATACACCGGTAGTGGTAGCCTGCCTTGCAAGGCGCCATCCAGACCTACCGGGAGCAACTCGGGGTTAAGTGTCTTGCCCAGGGACACAACGACACATGGTGGGCGGATGCGGGATTCGAACCTCCAACCTTCCGATTGGGGGTCGACTGCCATTACCACTGTGCCACGGCCGTTTGTAAACATCTAAAAAAGCTAAGTCTGGTCCTCTGGACATTCAAAATAAATAAATAAATAAAACAAAGCACAACAAAACAAAAGGGGCTTTGTTTTGTTTTACTTTTTATTTTTTTGTTTTTTATGTCCAGAGGACCAGACTTAGCTTTTTTAGATTTTTCTACCTGGATTATTGAGCATGCATCAGGGTATGTTTGTAAACACTTAGTAACTTCAGTGCTGTTACATCTCTGAAATATTCTCTGCAGTTTCCTTTAATGTGACACTAGAACTTTTTCACTTCAATTAAACATTTAATTTCACGAGATGAGAGTCCAGTTTTATTTTAACCATTTTAGTAAAAACAAATTTGATGACCATGTTACATTACTGTAGAAAATGTATAAGACTCGAACTAAATAAGGCACAAGATTTAAACACTGTTTACATTATAGCATTACATCTTCTGACTTTAAGTCACAGCTTCCTCGACTGCTCTTGGAGATTTAAAAATCATGTAATCAGTCAGAGAAAGGTAACTGTGGATGGTTGAACAGACAAGCTGCTTCATCAGAGGGTTTCCACATGGATCACCTGTCCTCCGTCCTCAGTGCCTCATTGGAACAACTTTTTTGTATTTGGTGTTTGGATCTGATCTCAGCTCTAGCCTCCTCACTGCTTCCCTCATGTTTGAGCTGTATGGTGTCTCCCCACTTCTCACAAACATCCAGGCTGGACCAGAGGTTCCCCATCATCATCCCCTCCTGCCGTGTCCTGTACAGTGGAAGAAAATGTCTCTTAAGGGCTGCTACAAACAGTGAGGTTCATAAAACCATATAGCAGACATCCGTTGAATATAAAAAAGTTTATATAGTCTGATATTTAACAGGTTTGACTTCAGCTCAAGTTTTGTACACAAGCTTGAATTAAAATAACTTTTGCTTCAAAACTGAGTAATTCCTAAGTAGATTTTCAAAAATGATGTTCTTTGTAATAATGATCAGAAACAAGACTGACTGTTCAAGTTCCACTTGTGCATTTCCTTCTTGAGTCTGAAAAACTTTCTGGTTTTAGAACTTACTGAATGTGGCATCAGAGTATTTTTCTGCAGGACCGGTTTCTTTTTAATGAGTTTTAACAAGTAGCAAAGATTCATATGCAGCTATCTGCTCAAACCCAACAATAATTGAATAATAATCTGTAAGAATAAAGCCTTTGTTAAACACATAACATTTAGAAAACACTTTCGTAAGATCTAAAAGTTGGGAGGCATATCAGTCAGGAATGGTAATATAATAATATAAGCATTAGATAAAGACTAGCATTAGCATGCTAGCTCCAAAAACAAACTCACCAGTTGCCACTTTTAGAATAAACAGTCAGCTGAAGGCTTTTTCACAGAGCCATCTAAAAGTTGAGAGACATATCAGTCAGAAATGCAAATAGACATTAGATAAAGGGCTTTCAATTATTTAAAACCTACCTGAGCAAGCCTGCTTGAGTCAATGACTGCACGGCTAATTTCCCAGACCAAAAACAAACAAAAAACAGGAAGCACATGATCGGTAAGTAGAGCTCATGTTGGACGTGTCCAGGGCGCTGAAATATGTGCCTGGCATCTTCCCATTGTTTTGTAACGTCGTGGAATAACTGCGCATGCGCCATTATTAACGAGAGTCTATGGATAATATTCATGTGCCCCCAGAACAGGTATGTCACCAATCAGAAAACGTTTTTGCAACAAACAATATAACTCATCTTACTCATAAAGTATTTATCCTACACAACTAAAAACATATATGCATATATTTCGAAATATTTTTATTTTATTATTTCATTTTTATTAATTTTTTTTTGTCTTCAATGTAAAATGGTCCAGAAGTTCCAGTGGGGTGGTGCCCTAGCGCCCCATATTGGCCGGCCGCCCCTGACTGGGATGCCATGTCATCCGGACCAGAGAGGACAAGGATAGCCCAAGTTGTTATCAACGCTCCGTTCAGAAGCCTGCATCACTGATGGTATGGGGTTGCATGAGCGCTTGTGGCATGGGCAGCTTGCATGTCTGGAAAGGCACCATTAATGCAGAGAACTATGTTCAGGTTCTAGAACAACATATGCTCCATCTAGACGTCATCTCTTTCAGGGAAGACCCTGCATTTTTCAACAAGATAATGCCAGACCACATTCTGCAGCAATCACAACATCATGGCTACGTAGGAGAAGGATCCGGTACTGAAATGTCCAGCCTGCAGTCCAGATCTTTCACCTATAGAGAACATTTGGCACATCATAAAGAGGAAGGTGCGACAAAGAAGGCCCAAGACGATTGAACAGTTAGAGGCCTGTATTAGACATGAATGGGAGAGCATTCCTATTTCTAAACTTGAGAAACTGGTCTCCTCTGTCCCCAGACGTCTGTTGAGTGTTGTAAGAAGAAGGGGGATGCCACACAGTGGTAAAAATGGACTTGTCCCAACTTTTTTGGGATTTGTTGACACCATGAAATTTTGAAACAACATATTTTCCCTTAAAATGATACATTCTCTCAGTTTAAACTTTTGATCTGTGATTTGTGTTCTATTCTGAATAAAATATTAGATGTTGGCACCTCCACATCATTGCATTCAGTTTTTATTCACAATTTGTTTAGTGTCCCAACTTTTTTGGAATCCGGTTTGTAATACAAAGCTGCCTGAACAATGATATAATCTATTCTCATTAATCACAACTAGAGAAATGGGTGGATATGTCTGGTCCCAACTACATCTATTCAGTGATGAGACATTCTAACATCAACTAATTTAATGACTTATAAACCTTTCTACAAATTTAATCACAAAACAGTGAAGCATACTGTGGGTGTGGACTTTTACATCAATTCGATAAATATGGTGTAATGACTGAATCCATCACATTCACATAAAACACAACCTGATGACCATTTTGTCCTACTTTAATATTTTATACTTTATTTTCTGAAAAGTGCACAGCTAAAATGAGGACAGAGCAACATTGCAGCATCAAACTTTTCAATAACTCATTCTGCAAACATAGGTGCTGGTCCAAAATGCTTGCTTTTACCTTTACACATAATGTTAATGTAGGTTTGAAAGGTCACAGCAGATTTTTGCATTCATACATTTTAGGTGGAGGAACATTAACGCAGTCATAATCTGATGAATGGTGAAAAGATCTAAATAAAAGTAACCAATTAACCAGTCCTAAAGGTAACTGATGAAAGAGAAGGTCTGTGCAATTAAGTTCTTTCACACTAACTAGAAAAAGAATAATAAAAAAAGAGAAAACTAATTTCTTTAAAGGACTTTTGTTATGTACCACAGCACAGCCGAAACAAAGTTAGCACACTGTTATTTAAAATAACACTAAAGGAATTACCCTTAATGAAAAGACTCAACTAGAAATGAATAGTGTCAGCCAGCAGATGTGTGTTAAACTATTACTGAACAAAAGCTGGTGTGTTTAATCAGGTTTTTAAATGCATGTACACCAGCTGACTTTTTTTTTATTTCTTTTTTTTACATTTTGCGCTCAAGTTAAATGGTCATTACTAGCCACACCAAAAAGTTTGCAGTTATGAAACATTGGTTTACAAATCTATCCATAGACTTCTGCCAAGATGTGTATTTTCATACATGCTATCATCCATCAATCATTTTTTATCTTTTTGGGTCACATGGGTCACTGGTGCCCATTTCAATATACGGTACCCTTCCACTTCTATGCTGATGACTGTCAAATTTACTTTCCCCTAAGACAAAATGGTACAGGCTCTATTCAACCTCTGCTCGACTGCCTGGCTGACATCAGGGACTGGATGGCTTTAAATTTCTTAAGCTTCAACGATAAGAAGTCGGAAGCCATATTGTTCCTTCCCAATGACACAACCTCAAACCACTGCATTGACCTGTCTGCTCTACCCCTGTCCGAAAAACAAAAAGTCACAAATCTGGGAGTGATAATGGATCCTTCCATGAAACTCAACAGTCATGTAAACATGATTGTCAAATCCTGTTTTTTCCAGCTGAGGCGTCTGTCTAAGCTGAAGCCCATATTATCAAAAAACAACCTGGAGACAGTGATTCACGCATTCATTACATCTAGGCTGGATTACTGCAATTCACTTCTGCTTGGCGTCAGTCAAGCCACCATTGCACGATTACAACTGGTTCAGAACGCAGCTGCCCGATTTTTAACCAGCACACGCAAAAGAGAGCACATTACACCAGTCTTGGCCTCCCTTCACTGGCTACCGGTTCATCTTCGAATCCAATTCAAAATTCTCATGTATGTCTACAAATCGCTGAACAGTCTCGCCCCCGCCTATCTCTCGGATCTGATACACCCATATGTCCCTCCACGTGCTTTGAGGTCAGAGGATCAGGTACTCTTAATAGTTCCAGAAACTCGCCTTAAGCGCAGGGGTGACAGGGCGTTCTCTGTAGCAGGCCCAAGACTCTGGAACGAGTTACCGCTGCTCATCAAACAGGCCCCCTCCCTCTCGGTTTTCAAATCCCGGTTAAAAACTCACTACTACTCCATCGCTTTCAATGCCAGCTGATTTGTATTGGATCGTTTTATTTATGATCTGCAATGTTTTTATGTTTTTCGTGTTGTACCTCATTGTCTGTGTTGCCTGTTGCGTGTTTGTTTGTCCAGCACTTTGTGTGGACTTGTTCCTGTTTAAAGTGCTTTATAAATAAAATGGTATGGTATGGTATTTCCACCAGTCACTGTATGAGAGGCAGGGGACACCCTGGACAGGTCTTCCGTCCATCACAGGGACACAGAGACAAACGAGACAAACAATCATTCACTCTCTCACTCTCATCCAGAGACAATTTAGAGTTACCAATCAGTCTAACATGCATGTTTTTTGTCTGTGGGAGGAAATTGGAGTACCCAGAGAAAACCCACACATGCACAAAGAGAACATGCAAACTGGATCCAGAATGCCATTCTCTTTAAACATTTTAGATGGTTAGGTGTAAAAAGACAATCAGTAAGCAGTGGTGGGCACAACTAACAAAAAAGTTAGCTTTGCTAGCAACTGATTCGTGAATTTAAAAAATAGATTTGCTAACGCTAAACTGATAAAGATTTTAAAAAAGTGGATGCTAACACTAAACCGCTAACTTTTATCATACACTGCTGTCACTGACTCTGTAAGACCATCTGTAATGTGACACGTTATAAGTGAACATAACTCAAAATGATTCATAAATCACAAGTGAAGCGTCCACTTCCTGTTCAGAGGTGAGCTTTCAGAAAATAATCAAGTCAATCAGAACCAAAGAGGTAGAGCAGAACTCTGCTGTGCCGAAGCAGAGTGATGCATTCACTGTGTGTCGAATGTCTACCTCGTGTTATTTAATATAAAGAATTAACTCAATTTAGCGATCCTCTGTGGTTAATTACTTTTATAAACTAAATACAAAGTTGCTGTTCATCATCAATATTCTATCGGTAGTTGAATAAGAGTTTTTAGTATTAATGTTTTCCTGACTAATGTTTATCTGATGCAAGATGGCCGCGCTACGACCGGCAGCAGCTTCATGGGCTCTCAGTTCATCAGTTCATCCCTAGCTTTTAGTAGTTTTTATAGTGATTCTGTACCTAACGCTGCACGTTTTATGCGGGTGAATTATAGCCGAACTGAACTGTTGAGAATTGGAGCAGATTTGCCACAGGGAACAGCTGAAATCAGCAACAAACTCAAATCTACACTCGGTGCTCCCGGCGTCAGAAGCGAGGCTGCCGGGCGGGGATTATGGTTAGACTGAAGGCGGACGCTAAAACCGGGAGACCCCCGATGCCGGCTCTTTTTCTGTCTAACGTCTGCTCGCTGGACAACAAAATTGGATTTGCTTCGTCTGAGAGTGACAACGTCGGAGGAAATGAAGAAGTGCTCTGTGCTTTGCCTCACGGAAACGTGAATTTCTAAGGAAACACCAGACTCTGTGTATGAAGTGGATAACAGACTCTTTTTCAGAGCGGATCGTTGCACAGAGACTACGGGGAAAACACGAGGCGGCGGTGTCTGTGTGTACGTGAGTACGGATTGGTGTAAAAACTGTGCTGTTATTAGAAGCCTTTGCACAGCTGCTGTGGAGCTGATCACGGTGAGGTGTCGCCCCCATTATCTACCCCGCGACTATTCAGTGATCCTTATCACTGTTATCTACATCACCCCAGATGCTAATGCTAATGTCGCCCTTGAAGAAATTCATGACTTACTCAGCTCGCTGCAATGTAAATATCCAGAGGGGCTTTGCATTGTTTTAGGCGACTTCAACACATGAATTTAAAGGACTCTCTCCCAACCTTCAAACAACACGTATCCATAGCAACACGAGGGAGTAACACCCTCAATCACGTCTACACAAATGTAGGCGTGTACACAGCAAAGCCACGCCCACCGCTCGGGGGTTCTGATCATTTATCACTCCTCTTGGTCCCAGCACAACTCCCCCCACTAAGACGTAAACCAGAACAAAAGGAAGTAAAAATTTGGCTCCAGGACAGCACCCCCATGCTGAGAGACCGCTTTGAAAAAACTGATTGGTCTGTCTTCAGGGAGGTAGCTACTGATGGAAGCTCAATGGATCTGGAACTTTATGCTTCTTCAGTTCTGGGTTATATTAGCACATGCTCTGAAAATGTATCCATAAAAAAATATGTTAAATCTTACCCCAACACAAAACCCTGGTTAAACAAAGAGGTTTGCACCCTACTGGCAGCCAGGAACACCACCTTCAAGTCTGGAGACTCAGAGGAACTGAGAAAGACTAGGAAAGAGCTGGTTGCTGGCATTAAGAGGGCAAAGGCCACATATGCACAGAGGATCGAGGGTCAGTTCACCTCACAAGACCCACGGAGCATGTGGAAGGGCATCAAATGCATAACTGATTATAAAAGCAGGAGCAAACAGTGCCCCAAAGACCCATCTCTGCCTGATGCCCTCAACAAGTTTTATGCACGGTTTGAAGACCCAAATAGACCACCCAGCACCAGACTCACCTCATCATCAGAGGAAGAGCATCTCAGCGTGACCACAACAGAAGTGAGGAGTAGTCTCAGAAGGATCAACCCTCATAAAGCAACTGGACCGGACAACATCCCCGGGAAAGTTCTGAAGGAATGTGCGGACCAGCTCTGTGAGGTGCTGGCTGACATCTTCAACACCTCACTTGCTCTGGAGACAGTCCCCACCTGCCTGAAGACCGCCACCATCATCCCAGTCCCAAAAAGCTCCACAGTGACTGGTCTGAACGACTATCGGCCGGTGGCCCTCACCCCGATAGTTGCAAAATGCTTCGAAAAACTGGTCATGACCCACATCAAAACAACCGTCAACATCAACGAGGACCCTCATCAGTATGCTTACCGTGAGAACCGATCAACAGAGGACGCCATCTCGTCCGTGGTCCACACTGCTCTCACCCACCTGGATCAGAAGACTCATACGTCCGTATGCTCTTTGTGGACTTCACATCTGCCTTCAACACCATGATCCCCCAAACTCTGATGGACAAACTATCCACACTTGGACTAAGCCCCTCCGTTTGTAACTGGGTACTAGACTTTTTAACAAACAGACCACAGTCAGTGAGGATCCACAACTTCTCCTCCTCCACCATTGCCCTCAGCACTGGCTCTCCTCAAGGATGTGTGTTGAGCCCCCTTCTGTTCACTCTGCTCACATATGATTGTGCAGCTACCCAACCAGGTTGTCATATTGTAAAGTTTGCAGATGATACAGCGGTGGTGGGATGCATCACAAACAATGATGAGTCCAGCTACAGGCAGGAGGTGGAACACCTGGAGAGCTGGTGCAAAGAGAATAACCTTCACATGAATGTGAAGAAGACAAAGGAGATGATTGTGGACTTCAGAAGGAACAAACAAACACACACCCCACTGAACATAGGTGGATCAGTGGTGGAAGTGGTCTCCAGCTACAAGTACTTGGGGGTACACTTGAATGATAATCTCAGCTGGACCAACAACACCACCAGCCTGATCAAGAAAGGTCATCAGAGACTCTACTTCCTCAGACGGCTGAGACGAGCTGGTCTGAGTAGCCCAGTCCTCACATCCTTCTACAGGTGTGCAGTGGAGAGCATCCTGTGCTCCAGCATCAACGTGTGGCATGGAGGCTGCACAGCTGCAGAAAGAAAAGCTCTGCAGAGAGTGGTGAAGGCTGCACAGAAGTCTGTTGGAGTCAGTCTCCCCACCATCACAGACATTTACACTTCGAGATGCAGGAAAAAAGCCACCTGCATCATGAAAGACCCCACTCACCCAGCACACACACTCTTTGCCCCACTCCCCTCAGGACGGAGGTTGAGGAGCATCAAATGTAGAACCACTAGACTGAGGAACAGCTTCTACCCTGAGGCTGTTAGACTCATGAATAAATAAATAATAAGAACAATCACTGTGAAATATCACATCATGCTGAAGCTGATCTGTTTTCTTGTTACTGTGTTCATCTGTGACCATCTGCTCATAAAGACTCATGTTCGTGCTGCTGTTTGTAATGACGTTTTTCTATTACTCTAGAGCAAGTGTGCCCAACCAGTCGCTCGCGGGCGACCGGTCGCCTGCCAGCTGGTTCCCAGTCGCCCGCGAAGCTCAACCTTGCTCTAACAGCTGACGAGCCGGCTCTCAGCTGTTAACAAGGTGAAATGTCCGCTGCTAAGCTTCATTCTAACTCCGGCAGAAGTGGTGGATGTAAGGGGTTATGAGGAGGTCAATATTAATACTGACCTCTTTACCTTAATTAATTTACTTATTCAGATTGAATAGTAAATTCACGGATTCTGTTCTTTTTCAGTTTACCCAATATCTCTGTGATCTTTATGATGGATAAATAAACAGAGCCATTAAGTGACAAAGACGTTAACTTAGTTTGATATGTCAAAGAGACACTATCATTTATTTAAAATAAATCAACTAAATTAACACCATTACACTTGATTGACATGATTTCACTTTCTTTCAATTCAAATACGTCAGCACACTTAAATTTAACACAACAGACATAAATACTAGATGTTAAACATATTTAGTCTGTGGGCTCTTTAACTTAAAAAATAGTTTCCAGCTTAGATTGAGAGGGGAAAGAAATAGGAGGAAAGATTTAAGAAGAAATTATCATGAGCATGATACCAGAGTGACACTTCTCCTCCGACTTCTGCTAAAATCCAGGTACGTTTTGTAAACAGCTCTTTACCTTTTGACGACCGCCCGGTAAGAGGTGACCTTGTAGCCTTTCAGATGCACGGATCCTTGTGGGGACCAGTACGATACCTTCAAGCAAGGTTCTGGTTTACGTCTCCAACGTCTCCTGGTTTTGCTTGGTCATCAGAGAATATGTCAGCTTCAGGCCTCTGACTTCAAGATAAACTTATTCCAGGAAGGAATAGACAAAGTTCTTGATCTTACGCTTGTTCGAAGTAGACT
Organism: Garcialebias charrua; assembly: GCA_038048925.1. NCBI lineage: Eukaryota > Metazoa > Chordata > Actinopteri > Cyprinodontiformes > Rivulidae > Garcialebias > Garcialebias charrua. Next base: position 6,819 of record JBBPBX010008246.1, on the reverse strand, counting down.
CATAACAGCCTGTTATCAGTCCTTAGCTGAAGACGCCGGTCGTTAGCTCTTGACCACACGTGTCCAGCTCTTGGGAAAGTTCACATCTCTTGGAAGTTCCCAGCAACTCTGAAGCGTTTCCGCACAAGCTTAGAACTTAAAAAGCAGGAACACAGAGAGGAGTTCACTTGCCTTATCAGGCCCAAGGTTACAAGCAGCAGCAGAGAGAAATGTTTAGGAAAAAGATAGATAAAGCTGGAGCCCTGCTCATGAGACTGTCTCTGAGTTTCTAAACAAAACCGTCCGGTCTCTGTGACCCGAAGGCTTCACCTTTAAACACAGCAGTGAACACAGTTTAACTCTTACAGAATGACACAGCTTAAAAGCACACATCATGAAAATGACAAAAGTTATTCTTTTGATCACATCAGCCTAAAATCAAAGATAGAAATAGTCTCTTTTGGTGACTATATTTATCAGATTACAGCTTAATGAATGATTTTGTAGTAAATGTCTTGCTTTACTGAGAGGTCAGTAAAGGTCATCACTGGACAGTTCAAAAGTACACAGGTGTCTTAAAAGTGGACAAGGTCATGCCCACTACATCTCCCCCCTTTTGGAAGCCATCGCCAGTCCTTGGGGATGGGGTCCAACACGAAAGGAAACCTTGAACTGTCTTTGATCTTGAAGTAATCCAGTAAGTGGAAAAGAAAAATCAAAAATTATAATCCCATAAAGTTTTTGGAAATTTCATACTGTTCGGAGGTAATCCCATTACGAAAAGCTTTTAATCCCTTGGAAAACTGAGTCTGTTAACTCCTGGAAAACAAAGTCTGTGATCCTTTGGAAAACAAAGTCTTATAATCCACAGCGATAATCCCACAGCAGTAATTCCACCACGATTAGAGTTGGTGATTTCATCAGCAACAATTGTTTTCATAATCAGCATGTAGAGGGGATCCCTCGATTGACGCAGAGGAGGCGACCCTTGGATGAAGGTTGAAGACCAAGCGTTGGAGCTGCAGGTCCCCACATCGAAGGTTGTTGGCTGGTTGGTTTCCAGTCAGTGCCACTCTGGTTCTATGTGTCATGCAATTATGTGGTTTTTAAGGTGGGCATATGATTGGGATTTTACATTAAGCCTTACCTATATGCACCTGGTATGTAAGCTATCATGGTTTAGAACAGCTACACTTACCAATTAAGGGGTGGATCAATTCTGTAAATTAGATATAGGGATCTATACCTATAGAATTTTGGAGGGCTTCTGTAACGAAGGCCTCTAATTCCAAACTATTCCTCCATTCACTAATTAGTTTAGGTTAAACTAAAGTAGAAAAATGAAATATAGTTTGATCTAAATGTCTGTTGTCTTTTAGACGAACGACGTAGGATTTGGTGTTCCTAATAAATTTTAAGTCTATGGCGAGACTCATCAAAATGAATAGATAATCTAGAATAGAAACGATCGAATCGGTTCAATTTAGAAATTGTGAGACCAGTGTAGTTTATGGTACCTTGGGTAGCTTTAAACTACATTGACTCTTCAACGATTGCGATTTAACAAAATGAACTGCATGTTGGCATAGTTAAATCCATATCATTCATTAACCAATGTTAATATAAAACCTTTTTGGCTGGGAGTGTTCAGAACCAAACAGTATCTCAACTAATGACAACAGTAATGACTAAACAACAAGGAAACAACGTTTCACTGCTTCGACCCACTCTTGTCGTCAGATTCCAAAGTGCAACACACAAGCAAAACAGGTCTCAACTTTATGACCGAGGTCAAATCAAATCTCGTGGATTTAAACGGTTGTTAAGGTTAGTTTTTTGTTGTGGGTTTTAGACTTAGCGTTTCTAAGTTCAAGTTGGACAATGCGACTTATAGGGTGGGAAATATGGTAGTTTAAACCTGATTAGTTTATTTACTAACTTGTGTTTGTACGACCTTATTATCCCATGAAGTCGGTGAGTTGGTGAGATCTTTGTCTTTTGTGGAGTCATTGAACGCCTTGTAAGGTTTGATCTGATTTCGATGTACCCATTTAGCAATTGGCTCTTTACGGCCTTTGCTGATTTTGATCTCGTAGACGACTGAGGACACTTTGTCTGTTATCAGATGAGGTCCAGTCCACCTGGGCATTAGTTTGCGGGCGAGAGTTCCGGTCCCGGACTCTCCTTTCCCGGTTGCTGGGGCGAACGTATAGTACCAGACTCTGTCTCCCACTTGGAGTTCATTGTGAGAGGCCTTCTGGTCATAGTACGCCTTGCGTCCTTCAGCGGACCTTTCCAGGTTTTTCTGGGCGAAAGCAAAAGTGTTTCTGAGGTGTACATTCAAATCTTTCATGTATTGTTGTGTAGTGTAGGCTGTCGCCATGACGGCGTCACCTGGTTGGTACAACAGGTGTAGAGGGAGAGTCATTTGTCGACCGGTCATCATCTCGAAGGGAGAGATGCCAGTTGATGTGTGTGGAGTGGCTCTTATGGCCATGAGGACCAGAGGGAGTTTCACATCCCAGTCCTTGTGATTTGCGGCCACGTATTTCTTCAAAATACTCACCACAGTTCTGTTTGCTCTCTCGACTTGGCCTGAAGCCTGTGGGTGGTAGCCGACATGAAAGTTGGCCTTGACGCCTAGCGTCTTCCACAGTTCTTTCATCACTTCACCTGTGAAGTGTGTACCTTGGTCTGAGTTCACCCGAAGGGGAAGTCCAAACCTTGAGAATATATGATTCATTAACAACATAGCAGTTGTTTGTGCTGTGTCGTTAGGAGCTGGTAGGCATTCTACCCATTTGGTAAATGCACAGGTTACCGTGAGAAAATATTTATTTCCTCTAGAGCTCTTAGTGAGTGGTCCAACCCAGTCGATCTGGAGGTCAGACCATGGGAATGCAATGCCTCTACTTTGCAGTGGTGCTCTGTGAAGTGGTCTGGTTGGCTGAAACTGGCCACAGACCACGCACCCTTCAATGTAGTCCTTGACATCCTTTTTCATTCCAGGCCAATAGGCAATTTGTTTTAATGCCGTCAGCGTGGCTTTATCTCCTTTGTGTCCTGCGGACGGGAGATCATGGGCATGAACTAACATCACCCCCCTTTGGTCATGGGGAACCACGAACACAGGTGAGGACGTTGGTCCATGAGCGAAAGTTAGGATGCCCTTGATTAGTTTTAGCTGTTTGCGCAGCTGGTAAAGGACTTTAAGGTCTGGATCGGAATCCAGTTCGTCTTTAGACGGAGTGTTTTTGTCTGGATCAGTCAGGTACAGTATCATGTAGTTGATAGCAGGATCCGACTTTTGCTGTTGGATGATGTCTGGGTCAGTCAGTGCAGGCCGTACAGAGACTGCGTTGTCAGCAGGTCCGGCCGCGGCCTGTGCACGTGTGACTGCCATAACCTCAACAGCAGGTTGTGTTGACAGAGTCTTGATCAACCAGGAGGAGTCGAAGGACCATAGAGGACCTTCGTCGGCTCCTTCTTTGGCTAAGGAATCCGCAATGTCATTGTAGTGCTTGTCATCGCCTGGGACTCTAGAATGTCCTGGAACTTTCTTCCAGTAGATCTGTAAGTCGTGTGATGTCACCAAGTGATCACATGCCATGAAAAGCTCTTTGTGTTTGACCACTTTTCTGTCGCTTGTTAGGAAACCGTTCTGTTTCCACACAGCAAGGTGACAAGCGAAACTCAAACGAGCATAGTTAGAGTCAGTGCAGATGACTAGGGTCTTGATGGAGCGTGCTACTACCATCTGGAGAGCTATTAGGATTCCTGCAATCTCAGCGTACTGAGAAGTCTGAGAGCCTAATTTGTAGCTGAAGGTAATCTGTTCTTGGTCTTGGAGGAGGACCCCTCCAACACCTGCCCTACAGATTTTGTCGCGGAGGAATGAAGATCCATCCACGTACAATGTTGTCATATCTTTGCAGATATTGTCATCAAAGAAGTGGTGGTTCGGGTCTTCAGTCACAGGGGTTTTTTCCTCAGCCAACGGCTGGGTCGCTGGTACATCTTGTGTACACTTTTGGCAGAGTGCCAAGTCTGTCCCCAGATGTGACTTCTTGTTTTGACCATAACGTATGTCTAGGTTAAAACTTTGAAGCGCCATGAGCCACGTTGCAACACGAGAGTTTGTTACCACACCATCTCTGATGCGTTGGCTGTTCAGGAACGTCACTGGCTGGTGTTGTGTTTCCACAATGATTTTCTGTCCACCAATGTAGCTGGAGAAATGTTTTACTGCCCACACTGTGGTCAGTAGAGCTTTCTCACAGTCTGAGAATCTCAACTCGGGGCCCGCCATCGTTTTGCTGGCGTAGGCCACTACACGTTTGTCTCTGTCGTGTATTTGGTATAGACCTGCACTTATGCAATGAGCTGAGAAGCCCACTTCCAAGTAAAACTCTTTGTTGTAGTCTGGGTAGGCTAAACATGGGGCTGACTTAATCCTGTTTATAAGAGCGTCCATTGCCTGCTGCTGTTTGTCAGTCCAGACGAATGGAACGTCTTTCTTTAGGAGTTCAGTCAGTGGCTTTGCAAGGTCTGCATAGTTCTCTATGAACTGGTTCGAGTAGTTACACACGCCAAGAAAACTTTGTAGTTCTTTGAGATTGGTGGGGACTTTGAGATTGTCAAGGCCTTGGGTGCGAGTCAGCTGTGGTTGTACTCCGTCTGGACCTACAAGTAGGCCAACGTAGTCCACCTTGGTTCTGCACCACTGGCACTTCGACAGTGATATTTTAGCACCAGCAGTTGTCAGCTGATTCAGAACGTGGTCGATTTCGGCCAGATGTGAGTCCAGTGTTGGCTGCCTCAAAAGGACATCATCCACATAAATCAGTGTCCCACGCTCGCGGGCGTCTGGACATGCTTTGTTCAAGAAGATGTTGAACTCTGCAGGTGAGTTAGCGTAGCCAAAGGGACACCTATTGAAGGTGTATTGACGGCCACCAAAAGTGAAAGCTAGTTTGTATTGATCCTCGTCGCGCACAGGAATGGTCCAAAAACCAGAGGCGATGTCAAGGGTCGAAAAGTACTTACCATTGGTGACCTTGGGCAACTCCTGTTGGAGCTGCGTCATAGGCCATCTGGATAAGGGAACTTGTTTGTTTAGCTTTCTGTAGTCTATAGTAAGTCTCCACTTACCATTTGGTTTTAACACCGGCCATAAAGGCGCAGAGTAAGTGCTGTTACAGTATCGGATGATACCTTTTCCTAACAGGTCATCAATGATTTCCCTGATAGGTTGATGTGCTGCCAGAGGAATCTTGTATTGTCTGACAAATGCAGGTGGAGCATCAGGCGGGGTTGGAATGCTCACTGTGTGGAGCGTGGTCAACCCACAATCCATCGAGTCAGTTGAGAATGATTTTTCATATTTTAGCAGAACTTTGCGAAGTTTGTCCCTGTCTTCATCAGTTTCCAAGGCGTCGGCCTGAGCGACCACCTGGTCTATCTGTGAAGCAAATGAGAGCGGTTCTTGTTCTCTGGGGAGCTCCAGTGAGTCCCCTTCAGTGTCATAAAACCTGTCAACAGGTAGTGCACTGTAAGTTTGAGGGCCTAGACTTTCTCCTTGGTTGAAACCGAACCTGTGGACAATGTCCCGGTCGGACTCAGTGGGGGAGAAAAGAGCTATGGCCTGTGTTGGTTTTGTGAACAAGACTCGCCCCGAATGATGACTTGGGATCAAGTTTTCTGGGAGTCCTCCCAGAAATGGAATGCTTAGTTCAAAATCATGAAAATCAGTAGAGATCAACCATCCGAGCTGCGAGCGTTTTGGGATCAGTACCTCTTCTGTGCTCGTGTTACACACAGCGACAGTCGTGGTTCTGCCGTCGAGGGTCACTTGGCATGTGGCCTCCATGGACAGTCCTAAGTTGAAAAACATAGGAGATGGTTGAAAGCATGCCTGTTTTGTTCCAATAGCCTGTCCTTTCATGATGTGAATCATCACCGGCTTGTTCATAACCTGAGGTGGTACCACAGTGTTATGGCTGTTAGCAACCTGGCAGACCTCTGGAATGGTCTGTCCAGCCTTAAGGTTCTCTGTGGTTAACACAGGAGAGTCCTTCGTGGCTGTATCTAGTGACCACAGTGCATTGTTGTTGACGTCCACTCGGACACCTAATCTTACCAAAATGTCGGAGCCTATGTAGGTTGCATGTGGTAAGTTCGGGACCACGAGGAACGGGTGATCCAGTTCTCGTTGGTTCCAGATTAGTTTAAGGTCAATGATCCCTTTAGCGGTCATTACCTGTTTATCGTTGGGGTCTAACGAGAAGCGGAAAGCCTTTTTGTTCATTCCGAGACCCAACTGTTTCTTAACCAAGGTTCCAAAGAAAGCTTGGCTGATCGCTGATTTCTCCGTCCAAGGGGACAGAACAGCATCATCGGTGTGGGATCCTTGAATCTCAACACCATTGACTACCTGTGGTAGGTAGTGTTCAGTGAGTGCCAACTGTTTCAGCTCGCAAGGGGACAGAACAGCATCATCGGTGTGGGATCCTTGAATCTCAACACCATTGACTACCTGTGGTAGGTAGTGTTCAGTGAGTGCCAACTGTTTCAGCTCGCAGAGGGGGCTCTCTTGTTGGGCCTCTACTGCCTCACCTGTAGTTGAAGGTTCATCCACAGGGATTGTGCTCTCGTCTGAGCATTCCCTTTTGCCTTCCGCGGTACCTGCCGTTAGACGGTCAGTGTTACTCTGTGTAGGCATATCGATCGGCAGTGGTTGACTCACTCTGGTCCACATTGACTGATCGCCATAATCTATAACCGCGTCGAAGCGGTTTATAAAGTCCTGGCCAACCAAAAATGGGCATGAGTCAACGGTGG
>JBBPBX010008245.1:0-63052 GCA_038048925.1 Garcialebias charrua | reverse complement strand
GAGCCTAAAAAAACGCACGGTTTTGGAGTCACGTGACACGTAGGCGGAGGAGGCGAAGTAGTCGGAAGTAGTTGTATTGTATTGAATTGTATTGAAGCGAAAGAGGTCCAATAATGGTTAATATTTGTGTGTGCGGGGTTGTTCGAACTGCAGTTTGTCTGGACATCGATTTCCTGCACCAAAAATCCCAGCTTTCAGAGCTTGGGTGAGGTTTGTCCAGTTGAAAAGGCAGGATTTCACCAACAGTAGCGTCACGACCAACTCCGTGATTTGTAGTGCGTTCTTTCGTCAGGAGGATTAAAACGACAGCGACATGAACGAACACAGGATGGGTTTTAGAAGTAAGGACAAGATCAGGCTGAAATCCGTTGCAGTACCATCAGTTCAGCAGTGGGACCGACAGAAGCGAGCAAGATCCATCGGGACCTAAAACAGCTGTAAACAACAATGGCTGCCAGCTGCAGTCTCTCCGGAGCTCCATACCGTCCAGCAGCTCGTAAATTGGAAGTAGCCAGGGTATGTTTTTGAAGAACGTTGGCAGAATATGATTTTATTTATTTTTGGGAGGAAATGGTTGAAAGTGGTTTAGGAGCTATAAATTACGATATACACTGAACTAAACCGAAGCATGAAGTATGGTTGCGAAAGTTGGACGCTTAGAAAAGAAGAGAAAAGTCGAAGCATTCAAACTTTGGTGTTGGAGGAGAATGCTAAGAATACCTTAGACTGCCATGATAAAGAACAAGGCAGCTTTGGACCGCGTCAAACCGAAAATGTCATTATTGGGCAAAATCACTAGCCTGGTTAAAACCAGACCCTTGTCCTTCACTTCGCTTTGTACTAGGGTCTGGGATTTCTCCCATAGACGATTTCTCCGGTAGATTGTTGACCGGACCAATCAGAGAACAGAAGGCGGATTACCGGACCAATCAGAGAACAGAAGGCAGAGTTTTGAACGACGTCGACTGACGTCGTCAGTTAAAATGGCTGCCGCCACGAAGGAATTTTCATGAAAACAAGGTAAAAAACTATTATTTCTTTGCTGAGAAAAATTATATTTCTTAGCTGACGTTATATCAGAAGTGTTCCTGAGCTTAAAGGTGGGGTCTGTGATTTCTGGAAAGCGCTGGCACTTAGGAAAATTTTGAACAGAGACCTTTCTCCCTCCTCCCCCTTGCACTCTGGCTGACCTGCAACTCCGCCTCCTTAGCTCCTCCTTCACAGCTTGGCCTGTCTCGTGAACGCACATGCATGTAAACAGTTGTAATGGCGTTGGCGCAGTCACCGGTAAGGATGGACTATTTCCTTCTCAAATCTTTGCATATTTGTAATAAAGTATCGTAAATTATGTATAACCCTTTCAATAAGTTATGTGTAGCTCTTACTTTGCTGCAGTGTGACATTTTATCTGTGTTATGCATCTAGAGTTTAGAAACATTCTCGATGGGCTCCGACGAGGAATTTACACCCAGAGGGACTTTACGGTCCGAAGAGGAAGCAGATTGCGTGGAAGATCAGGCAGGTCACGTGGGAGACGAAGCAGAGGACGCCGTGTGGGCTCATCTTCAGATGAAGCAGAGAAGACATGGCTAATAGCAGTTATTCATTTAAAAAATATATTTTTATTTGCTATTATTTTTAATAAAGTGCTTCTAATTGTTTTTTTATAATTCATTCTTTAGAACTATATGTCTCATTTTAACATTGCACATTACTGAATTATCTTTTGAATCATTTACCAAACAGTTCATTTCAGTATGAATTAAGCAAAATCACTGTGTCAACAATGGTCATAATGACAATCAAAATCACAAAGCCAGGAAGTTGCAACTTAAAAATAGACTTTATTTTTACATATCAAAGTCAAAGTCAACTTTATTGTCAGAACTGCAATATGTACAGGACATACACAGGATTGAAATTGCATTTCTCTCAGTCCCTCGGTTCAACAGTAACCATTTAAACACTAACCCACTAAAACATTTAATAAACAAGCATAAAATGAAATAATAAAAGTGTAATACTGTCCTGAGTTTTTGCATAGTGGTTTTTGCATAGTAGTATAAAAGTAAAAAAAGTTTTCACCAACACCAAACACCAACATTTAATAAACATAAACATAAAAATAAAGTGTAATACTGTCCCGAGCTTTTCCGTAGAAGTATAAAAGTATAAAAAGTATATCTATAAAATAAATGCAGGTTCTGGCATTTCACATTTGTAAAAGAGTGACAAAGCAGCATATACACAGTATATGTATGAGGTAGTTGATATTGGTATAGAGGTAAAGTGGCATATGTAATAATGTTATTAAAAAGAATATATACTGTATATCAGCAGTAGTGTAGATATGAAAAGTGTAAATGTAAACAGTAGTAATAAATGTAAACAGTAGCAATAAATGTAAACAGTAGCAATAAATTTAAATAAATTTAAACAGTAAATGTAAACAGTAGTATGACTATAGGCAGTAATGTAATACAAACAGTGCAAATATAAGAAGTAGTGCAAACTGAATGAGCACATGACCGTGAGTTGATAATAAATAATAATAATGAATTCCATTTATAATGCACTTTTCATTAATAAAAATCTCAAAGTGCTACAAATTGTAATAAAGCAGTTGAGTGAATAACCCGTTTTGATGACACAGAGTCCAGTGTTAAAAACTTTGTGTTGTGTGGTAATGTGTGAAAGTTTTTTGTGTTAAGGCAGTACAAGTGGGAGGGGAGGCAGTGCAGGCAGAGTGTTAAGCATCCTGACCGCCTGATGAACAGAGCTATCACTCAGCTGTCACTCAGTCATCATCACTGTCAAACTCAAAGGTTTCCTCTTCCTCTGGAAATGTCTTGTTTGTCCTCGTGTGGTGTCCATGTTGTCTTCAGACCAGTCAATACTATTTAAAGGGATTAGAAGATTAGTCTTCGACACTCAGCATGTAATATTTGAGTAAATATTGACCAATACTACTTACACAGAATTTTGAATGTCAATGAAGTCACTTTCATAAACCTCGTCGTGAATGTCCAGCAAAGACATACTAAAACAAAAAAATATAAACGTGAAAAAAACATAAATTAACATTCGCTAATTCTCTATTAGGTCATCTGGACAGTTTATTTTTAGTAGAAACGTTTCACCCTCACTCCAGAGGGCTTCTGGAGTGAGGGTGAAACGTTTCTACTAAAAATAAACTATCCAGATGACCTGATAGAGAATTATCGGATTTGATACCTGGACTATTGAGCATTAACTTTCTTGTCATAAACTAACATTGTTACTGAGGCAACACATTACATTATTTTATTAAAAAACAATATTCAATTTTGATCATGACAGAAAAAAACATGTACTTGGGTACCAGTTCAATAAATTCTCTCAATAAAAGTTAATGAGACTAACTCGAAAGTATAGACAAAATCATATTTTTAACACGCACTAAAATACGTACGTTCAGTGCAAGTGTATGTTATACATGAACACAGAAGAACAGAATTTTAATTAAGTCATCTTTTTAAAAATTCTTAAATTTATAAAGTTGTACTTTTCTGTGACGCGGTTAGAAAAATAAAATAATAAAAAAATAAGCTTCAAAGTCATTTATTGTCAATATTGTGCATCTGTATTATTCTAATTTTATGTCCACTAAAATTGCAGCACAGAAAAGCCATAACAATAAACAAATACATTATATAAAAACTGGAGCGTGAGATCGATAGGCGGATAGGTGCAGCATCCGCAGTGAAGCGGGCGCTGTACCGGTCTGTCGTGGTGAAGAGAGAGCTGAGTCGAAAGGCAAAGCTCTCAATTTACCGATCGATCTACGTTCCCACCCTCATCTATGGTCATGAGCTTTGGGTTGTGACCGAAAGAACGAGATCTCAGATACAAGCCGCTGAAATGAGTTTTCTCCGCAGGGTGTCTGGACTCTCCCTTAGAGATAGGGTGAGAAGCTCAGTCATCCGGGAGGGACTCATGCCTGGTACCCACCGGACCCGTGTCGGGCGGCTGAAGCGGCCGGTTTACATTGAAAGTCTATGTGGAGACACGTCGAAACGCAGCGAACCGTGAATCAGCACGTTTTGAGTATTTGAAGCGGCGCGCCGGCACGCAGCAGTTCAATTCCACGCACGCGCGCGTCCGAAACATCCTACGCGTTGAGCAGCGTCGAGCCGCCAAAGTCTCAAAAGTTTATGTTTTTGCGGCTCGACGTTGCTCGCCGTGTCGCATTAACCAATCGGGAGAGCCTCTGCTATGTGATGACGCAACGACAACGGGACTTTTTTTTTTGACTTTTTAAACTTACCTCATCAGTGAATTAGAACCAGACTCCGGTAAGAATCTTGGCATTTTAAACAGTTGCTGCTGTCCGCTCAGCGTTCGATCATCCCAAACATAAAAAAAACGTTTTAATCTCAACAAAGACTGTCTGAGCTGCAGTTTGGCTCGTAGAAAACCCACTCCAGTAGGAGCGGGGGTCACGTGTTGCTGATTTTATCTGCCAGCAGCATGAAAACACAACAACTGATGACCCTCTGCCTCCCCCTAGTGCGCGTCATCAGACGCGTCCCAGTGGGTGCCCGGCATCAGTGACAAGCGGCCAAAAGGGGGCGACAGGAGCGTTCTGACAATTTAGGTGGGGACCCGGCATCAGAGTAGAGCCGCTGCTTCTCCACATCGAGAGGAGCCAGTTGAGGTGGCTCGGGCATCTGGTTAGGATGCCTCCTGGACGCCTCCCTGGTGAGGTGTTCGGGCATGTCCCACTGGAAGGAGGTCCAGAGGAAGACCCAGGACACGCTGGAGGGACTATGTTTCTTGGCTGGCCTGGGAACGCCTTGGGATTCCCCCAGAGGAGCTGCTCCAAGTGGCTGGGGAGAGGGAAGTCTGGACCTCCCTACTTATGCCGGGTACCCACCTAAATTGTCAGAACGCTCCTGCCGCCCCCTTTTGGCCGCTTGTCACTGATGCTGGGTACCCACTGGGACGTGTCTGATGACGCGCACTAGGGGGAGGCAGAGGGTCATCAATTGTTGTGTTTTCATGCTGCTGGCAGATAAAATCAGCAGCACGTGACCCCCGTTTCTACTGGAGTGGGTTTTCTACGAGCCGAACTACAGCTCCGACAGTCTTTGTTGAGATTAAAACGTTTTTTTTATGTTTGGGGTGATCGTACGCTGAGCGGACAGCAGCAACTGTTTAAAATGCCAAGATTCTTACCGGAGTCTGGTTCCAATTCATGGAGGCTCAATGAGGTAAGTTTAAAAAGTCCAAAAAAAGTCCCATTGTCGTTGCGTCATCACATAGCAGAGGCTCTCCCGATTGGTTGCTGGACGCGTCGAGCAACGTCGAGCCGCAAAAACATCAACTTGTGAGACTTTGGCGGCTCGACGCTGCTCAACGCGTAGGTAGTTTCGGACGCGCGCGTGCGTGGAAAGGAACTGCCGCGTGCCGGCGCGCCGCTTCAAATACTCAAAACGCGCCGCTTCACGGTTCGCCGCGCCTCGACGCGTCTCCACATAGACTTTCAATGTAAACCGGCCGCTTCAGCCGCCCGACACGGGTCCGGTAGGTAACCGGCATTAGGCTGCTACCCCTGCGACCCGACCCCGGATAAGCGGACGAAAATGGATGGATGGATGGATTATATAAAAACAACTATTAAACTTTGTTTTTTGTTTCTGCCTACCGTAATATCTGGTGGAAATACATTTCATAAACAATATTAGACATACAACCATACCATCTACATTTTAAAATTGTGTAATAATATTATGATCACAGTTATATTAGTTGTAGTGCAAACCATAAAATAATCTTGACATATTTATACGGTTTCCCCTTACTTACCTTGTTTCCAAAACCTGAATGGGAGTCTCCCCAAATTCACTACTTCTCAGACCTTCCCCAAAGTCATCATCTCTGCATAAAAACATGTAGTTCAAACAATAATCAGATATTCTTTTCAACACATTTATCAAACAATGAAGTATTTTGTATGGCACGTTTCATATGCTGTGTCACTTCCAACTTACCCTATAATTCTAAATTATCTTTGTTTGTAGAATGATTCATACATAATAATCTATCAAACCTAGTAAAGAAACTGAAAGTTAAACTGGGTTTCTTTTTCAGAAACAGATCACGTCTAAAGGCTGAAATATACCTGAGCGTACAAGCAGTACGCCTCTGTACGACGTACGTACGCTAAGGCAAAAGCGTAGCCCCGCGCAGCCCCTCAGGGCACGAACGCGCAAAGCTTTTTTTTTACGACCGCGCACGCTTGCGCGGTGTCTGACCATAAACTTCCCCGGCGCCGGACTGTTTAGTATGTTACACAAATGAATTAAATTCCTCTTCTTTATCGCTGATCGGGCCTTTTCTTTTGTTTTTTTGCCTAAAGTCAAGTAATCGCTTCATCCTCCGTTCACTCCATAACTGAAATGAATGAATTCAGGTCCTACCTGGCAGCGCAATGTTTTAAATATTTCCTGGTGGGCTGTGAGCAGCTGGAATAGCGCTCCCTGTTTTTATTTTTTTTTATTTTTTTTTTTTTTTTTTCCATTTATAGATGGCCTCCCTTCACACCTTATAGCCATCCTCTCACTCCAATATGTATTTTTTTTTTTTTTTTTATAGAGAGAAAGAAAGAAAAGAGAAAGTGAGACAACAAAACAAAACAACAAAACAACAATTGTCCACAGAAAGAGCACAAGGCAAACACACCAAACCTCCGTCCACAATCCTGCAAAGCACATGACAGAACACAACAACGAAACATACAAGCATAAAGACTGATAATATTCATGACCTTGCAAATATTTCTATAAATACACATACCCATACCTACAAATATATATACAATATACATACATATATATTTATATTCATTTATATACCCATCTACATACATCTACTATACATCCCTGCATCCATTTGTGTGTGGTTGTGAGCATGCATAAGTGAATGAGGTTCCTCCAATAGAACATTTAGTAGCAACTGTGAAGCATCAGAGACCCGTCCCCCCAAAGCCCGAGACAGACGAAGGGGCGATCAAAGCCCAAGACCCCAGGAAGGACCCCGAGCCCAGAGTCCCCAGGACCACCCGAACAGGACGAGCCACTCGTCCACTCCCCAGATCCGACCAAGTGGAAGAACCGGACGAACCCCACCAGGGACCACACACAATGACCCCCCGGGGTCAACAGCGACAATACACAGGCCCCCGCCGGAGCCCGCCGCACCGACGTAGCCCCAGGGCCGGTCACCGAGGCTCGGGCACCGGGGACGCCCATCCCTCAGGTCCAGAAGTTTAGAAGTTTATATTAACATATAAAGTGATAAAAGACCGCCGCGGGAGCAGCGAGGTGAACAGCTGCTCCTCTGCGCTGCTTCTGAAGCTATATCAGCGAAACGCATGCGCACAAAATGTGCGCGTAGAGTGGCGTAGTAGAAGACGCTCAGGTATATTCCAGCCTTAACACTGAATGTTAGGAAACGCCTTGACTCCACGTGGAAAACCTAGTGAAGAAACTGAAAGTTAAACTGGGTTTCTTTTTCAGAAACAGATCATGTCTAACACTGAATGTTAGGAAACGCCTTGTATCTGTGACTTTCCTTCCCTCCATTGATTACGGTGACATTCTCTACATGAATGCTCCTACAAGCACCCTGCGGATGTTGGATGTTGTCTACCATGGTGCTCTAAGATTCATAACTGGCTGTGATTATCGTACCCACCACTGCACCCTGTATTCACTGGTTAACTGGACATCATTAACCTCACGCAGACTCTTCCACTGGTACATTTTCATCTTTAAATCACTTCTCGGTCTGCTGCCCTCATACATCTCCTCCTACATGTCTTTACGTGAGTGCAGCTACAGTGTGCGCTCTCAGGACATGATCACCTGCAGTGTTCCGTCAGTGAGGACTGAACTTGGAAAAAGGGCTTTCTCCTACTCTGCTCCTGCATCCTGGAATATCTTACAAAAAGATTTGAAGCTCTCGGCCCTGACCTCCCTAAATGGTTTTAAGAATCTTTTGGAATCCTGGCAAAAACCATTGCAGATATGTTCTTGTTTTTGATTTTGTACATCTACCTTGTGGTGTTTTGCTAGTTTTGATACTTTGCATTTCACTTTCTATTTCTCTCCTATGTTTTTTTTCTTCTGTTGTTTGTTGTTTAAGGAAATTCTACCATTGCTGTTCATCATTCTTTAGTTTGTAGCAGGTCGCTTTTGTAAATGAGCCCTCGAGGCTCAATGAGATTTACCTGACTAAATAAAGGTTGAATGAAAAAAACCAAACATCTAATAAATCTCAATGAGTTCTGCTGAGTTTAAATAAACACAGAGTGCTTGCCAATATAAGCTTTCAATATCATTTCCTTACTGATCAGAGGTTGATCCACCAATACTGGTATTTAATAATTTAATATTTTACGTCATTTTGCAGGTATACGGACAAATTTATTTAACATATCAAAGCATGTAGGATGATTTAAAAAATAGCATCAAACAGCCATCTTCCATCCTGTTCTGCTGCTAGAAGTAAAATTTGAACTTTTTACGCTCTCCTTTCATCCTGCTTCACCGCAGGCTCATGTCCGCAGCAGACAAACGCGTCCCCCCCACCGCAAGTTTTACAGATTTTATGCAAAAAAGTAATGATTTTTGAGGCCCTTTATATGTTTATGTTTATTACATTTGTTCTTTTTTTTTTTACAAAAGAAACAATACAAGACAATCCCATAAATGATAATGTACAAAATAAAAAAAATGAAAGGTAGCAGAAAGAAGAATAAATCTTATTATATCTGCCCCTTTTTTCCAACAATCAGATTAAACAATAATAATCTTCAACCAACAGTACAAAATGACTAACTCTTTCTAATTTTCTAACTAATACAATACACATTACGCTATTTCATATATATTTTTTTAACACATTCGTTTTGATCATTTTCTTAAATGTAAACATTGACTTGGCATTTTTAACTACATTCTCCAAGCCATTCCATAATCTAATTCCCTGGATTGAGGTAGAACGTCCCTTCAAACTAGTTCTGAATTGTGGTTTTACAAACATCTCTGTCCCCTTAAGATTATAACAACTTTGTCTTTTAACAAAATGCATTTGGATATTTAAAGGTAATGCATTATTTTGAGCCCTATACATAACTGATAAAATATTATAGTCTACCAAATCATGGAACTTCAATAACTTCAGTTGATAAAATAATGTACTTGATGGATGACGGTAATGTTTTCTAGTGATAATTCTTACAGCTCTTTTCTGTAATACAAAAATAGGCTTTGTGATTGTTTTACACGCATTCCCCCAAACATCAATACAATAGATTAAGTGTGGAACAATGATTGTGTTATACAACAAATACAGAGCTTTATCATTCAATAGGTCTCTGACTTTGTACAGTACTGCAATCGATTTAGCTATTTTTATTCTTACAGAATTTATGTGTTGTTTCCATGTCAGTTTGTCATCAATGATAACACCCAAAAACTTCACCTCACTCACTCTACAAATCTCAACACCCTCAATTTTGAGTGGAACATCAACAGTTTTCTTTTTATTACTGAATATCATGTAATTAGTTTTTTCTAGATTTAATGATAATTTATTTATTTTAAACCAAGTTTGTATCTTGACAAATTCTGTCTTTATCAATTCCAACATTTGTTCTATATCTTCACCTAAACAGAAAAATGTGGTATCATCAGCAAAAAGTACACATTTAAGGAGTCCTGACACATTTACCAAGTCATTCACATATAAAATAAATAGCTTTGGTCCAAGTACAGAGCCTTGGGGAACTCCACATGTGATATTACAGAGGTCAGATCTTACATCATTTATTTGTACAAATTGTTTCCTATCTTTCAAGTAGCTAGATACCCACTGTAATGCTGGTCCTCTAATACCATATTTGTTCAGTTTTTCAAGGAGAATGGTGTGATCAATAGTATCGAATGCTTTTTTTAAATCAACAAAAATACTGATACAATATTGTTTTTGATCGACAGCAGTTGTTATTTGTTCCATTAATTCCATGAGAGCCATTGATGTAGAGTTTTTTGCTCTGAACCCATATTGACTGTTGCTTAGAATATTTTGTTTATCTATAAATTGATCTAGTCTGTTTACAAATAGTTTTTCAAGAATTTTTGAAAACTGTGGTAACAAGGATATAGGTCTATAATTGTTGAACACACATTTATCACCATTTTTAAAAAGAGGAACTAGCTACTTTCATATTATCTGGAAATATTCCTGTTGAAAATGATAAATTACATGTGTAAACGGCTCAATAACATGGCTCATTATGTCCTTTACAAACATCATATCCATGTCCACCCAGTCTTTTGATCTCTTGTCTGTAAGATTTTTTACTACATTCATTATTGTCAGTTCCATTTAGAAAAATACTGTTTGCACAACCTGTAATTGAATGGCTCACATTATTATACTTTATTTGTAACAAGATGTTTCGCTCTTCATCAGAGAGGCTTTCTCAATTTCCTCAATTGAGAAAGCCTCTCGGATGAGAAGCGAAACATCTTGTTACAGTCCAGTTGTTTCTGTGCGCCTTTTTTGATTTTATCATCCTGGATGACTGAGAATCTTCACCAGCATTCAGTCTTCATAGAAGCAGATGTGTGTTATATGTTTAAAGGATGTTTGTTGAGCACATGTGATGTTTGTTGTTTCAGCATCAGCTTCCTGCGCATGCATCATTCCTGAAGAGGAGGAGGAGGTGTCTCTTTAAACCTCCAGCCGGTGCTGATGCTGACTTCAGGGTTCTCCTCCCTCCTCTCCTCCTATATAAACCCGGCGCGGCGCCTCCTGCTGCAGTCACTCCTCTCCCCTCACTCCTCTGACCAACATGAGTTTCACGCTGGACCACCACTTCATGGGCCCGGGCTCGTACCGCAAGGCTCGGCCCACCACCACCTCCTCCTCCAGCGGCTTCCACTCCCAGCAGCGCCGCCGCATCACCTACAGCCAGCCGCCCTCCTCCGGCGGCTTGGAGACCTCCTTCAGCGGGGATGGGATGTCGCGGAGGAGCGAGAAGGAGGTGCTGCAGGCTCTCAACGACCGCTTCGCCGGCTACATCGACAAGGTGCGCCACCTGGAGACGCACAACTGCAACCTGGAGGCGGAGGCGGCGGCGCTGCGCCACAGCCAGGAGGGGCGCGCCTCCGTCGGGGAGCACTACGAGCGCGAGCTGGGCGAGCTGCGGGCGCTCCTGCAGGAGCTGACCGGGGACAAGACCCGCGCCACGCTGGAGCGCGAGCACCTGGAGGAGGACGTGCAGCAGCTGCAGGTGCGGCTGGAGGAGGAGGCGCGCGGCCGCCACGAGCTGGAGGCGGCGGCGCGCGCCACCAAGAAGTACGAGGAGGAGTGCCGCCTGGCGCGCCTGGAGCTGGACAAGAAGCTGCGCGCTCTGGAGGAGGAGGCCGCCTTCCTCCGGAAGAACCACGAGGAGGAGGTGGCCGAGCTGCTGGCGCAGATCCACGGCGCGCAGGTGACCTTCGACCTGCGGGACACGGTGAAGGCGGACGTGACCGGCGCGCTGCGGGAGATCCGCGCGCAGCTGGACGGCCACGCGTCACAGAGCGCCACGCACGCAGAGGAGTGGTTCAGAGGTGAGCACACACTTCTGTGTCTGGTGGAAAATATAGATGTACAAGTGCACCTGAAGGACACACATCCTGAAGGTGATGCTGTGAAAACTTAACTGGCAACTATACTTGCTGCAGGGGTCATCTTGAGGCTCACATGGCAACCACACAGTTTATTTTATTTTATTATTTGTTTGTTCATTTCAAATTTAAAACACAAAAAATATTTACAAAACCATATTAAGAAGAAAAAAAAAATTAAAATGAAAGGAAGCAGAAGAAGAAAAAATTCTTATATCTGCCCCTTCTTAAAACAAAATCAATGAATTTTAAACAATACTGTAATTATGAACCAATTTTGTACTCATTACAATTCAGATTTATAGTGTTATTTTCACCATTTATATATTTTTTTCAAAGGTTCACTCTTAATCATTCTCTTGACTTGTAGCCTTTTTAACATAATTATCCAAACCATTCCACAGACCTATGCCCTAAGTAGACCGACCCCTAAAACTTGTTAACGTGGTAACAAAAATGTCTGTTCCCTTAAGATTATAACAACTTTTGCTCTTTACAATATGTTTTTGAATATTTGGAGGTAGTGTTTGATTCTGTGCTTTATAATACATTAATAAAATAATATTATATTCAGCCTGCACATGGGGCTGATTCTCAAGCACATTGTGCTGATGGATTTTACCCCATGCAAGCTTCAAAGAGAACACTCCTCAAGGGCACTGTGGATGTCATGCAAGATCAAGTGTTTGGTTTCTTAACATCCATCCTCTCCTGGTGTACTTGTGGATATGATGGATCGTCTTATCGCCTCTTGCTCAGACGCCTGCAGTGCTGCTGACCTGTGTGAACACTTAGTGAAACACTTTGGAGCAGTTAATGGAGCTGTTGATCACACTCCTGCAGTGAAGTGAATGAGCTGAACGACCTCTGTCTGGCAGACTGCAGCAGCAGCTCCATCACAACGATGGAGGACGCTCAGTCAGACTAACTGACAGCCGGACGGTGTCAAGGTTACCCAGACTCCCAGGGGGGCGGCTGTCTGCTCCCTCCGAGTTGACAAAGTCCAATACGTGTGCAGAACTCCTGCAAGCTCTCGTTACTTAATGCAGTGTGACGCAGCAAATGTGAAGTTGAAATGATGCGTTTGAAAAATGCATTTCTCTGCAGTGCGTATGGAGCGCCTGTCTGACGCTGCCAAGTGCAACCAGGACGCGATCCGTGGGAACCAGGAGGAGATTGCAGACTACCGCCGTCAGCTCCAGAGCCGCACCGTCGAGCTGGAGACCCTTCGAGGAACCAAGGACTCCCTGGAGAGGCAGCGGATGGACAGTGAAGACCGACACCAGGACGACCTCAACTCACTGCAGGCAGGACATTGATGGAGACGTTAAGCAGACGCACATTTTCTCTTGGCGTTACTTCACGTCGTGTTTTGTGTTCTCGTTTTGCAGGAGAACATCAACCAGCTTGAAAATGAGCTGAAGACCACCAAATGGGAGATGGCGAGTCAGCTGAGAGACTATCAGGACCTGCTGAATGTGAAGATGGCTTTGGATATTGAGATTGCTGCTTATAGGTTGGTCCAAAATAAAAATAAAAACTCATTTCATTTTATTAAGCAAAACTGATATTTTCCTCTGGCTGTCTGAAACAGGAAGCTGCTGGAGGGAGAGGAGAATCGTTTGGTGTCCGGTGGATCGCCATACTCATACTTGGAAGCAAGATTTTCGGGCCATGTGAAGGTGAAAGGTGAGGAGATCTCAGATACAGTCATCGTGGAGGAACAGACTGATGAGACCCAGGTGACGGAGGTGACCGAAGAGGCTGACGAAGAGGTGGAAGAGGAAAAGAAAGAAGATGAAGAAGGAGGAGCAGAGGAAGAAAAGGAAGGTGAAGAAACCAAAGACGAGGGAGAGGAAGAAGAGGAGAAGGATGAGGAGGAAAAGGGAGAGGAAGAAAAAGGTGAATCCCCTCCTCCCAAATCTCCTGCTGCTAAATCCCCAGAACCCAAATCCCCGGCTAAGTCTCCCACTGGAGACGAGGCAAAGTCCCCTGAACCCAAATCTCTTGCCGTTAAATCACCAGAACCCAAATCACCAGCAGCCAAATCCCCAATGCCCAAATCTCCCACTGGAGATGAGGCAAAGTCCCCTGAACCCAAATCTCTTGCCGTTAAATCACCAGAGCCAAAATCTCCAGAACCCAAATCACCAGCAGCCAAATCCCCAATGCCCAAATCCCCAGAACCCAAATCCCCGGCTAAGTCTCCCACTGGAGATGAGGCAAAGTCCCCTGAACCCAAATCTCTTGCTGTTAAATCACCAGAGCCAAAATACCCACAAAAATCTCCAGAACCCAAATCACCAGCAGCCAAATCCCCAATGCCCAAGTCCCCCACCGGAGACGAGGCAAAGTCCCCTGAACCCAAATCTGCAGAAAAAGAGAAAGCTGGGCCTCCTGCTGCCAAAGACACCCCCAAAGAGGAGAAGAAGGAGAAGCCTCAGCCAGTGCAAGAGGACAAAGAGAAGGAGCAGCCTGTGAGTGAAGACAAGAAGCAGGAACCCAAAGAGAAGGAGCCAGAGAAGGTGGACAAGCCTGACTCAAAAAAAGACAGTAAAGCAGACGAAACACCCAAAAAGGAAGAAGCTTCTAAACCTGCAGCTCCCAGCAAACCCTCCGAAGACAAGCCCGCTCCCAAGACTGAGCTCAAAGAGAGCGCTGCTCCTGTTAAGGAGGAGAAGCCTTCCACCCCCAAACCAGAGAAGCCCGAGGCCAAGGAGGCTCCTAAAGCAGAGCCTGAAAAGCCCGAGAGCAAGAAGGAGGAGAAGAAGCCCGAGGAAAAGCCCGCTGCACCTAAAGCAGAGCTGGAGAGCAAAAAAGAGGAGAAGAAGCCCGAGGAGAAGGAGACGAGTAAAGACGTGAAGGAGGGAGCAAAAACGGAGAAAGCTGAAAAATCTCCCAGCGCCGAGACGAAGGAGAGCAAGGAGGAGAAGGTCAAGAAGTAAGACTGAGGTGAACTGGGAGAAAAGGAGATGCCAAAGAACTTTGAGGGAGGGAGGTGAAAGACATGGGGAGGGTGGAGCTGGATGTACCAGCTGTCCACACAACTTCACGTCCAGAGCAAAGCAGGTTAATAGTTTGTAAGCAATATTGATCTCTGTAGCAAATACCCCCCCCCCCCGTATGGCCATCACCCCACTGAAGCTTGTTTGACTGTAGTGAACGCTCTAAACTTTATCTGAATGTGACGGCTGCCCGTAATGACAAGTGCATTTAAACTGAATCTTGAAGGAGGCGGCAGGATCCTGGTGCACCCGCACGACAGCCTTCAAGGGTCGAGACGACGTCGAGATACACGAATGTGACAGATGCTGAACACGAAACGTTTATTTATTGAAACACAGATGTCTATAGTATATTTACTTAATGCTCGTTGTGCACCTTAACGCAGCTTCTCCTGAAAGGTGAACTGTGGCATCTCACTATTTCACTGCAACCCTAGGACAATGACCACTGTGCTATGTATAAACTGCTGAGAATATGCAATATGAAACAGTAAAAATAAAAGTATTTGAAAAATTATCTTTGAAGCTGTGTGTTTTCTTAACATGTTGCATGAAGCACGTCAACCTTTAGAGACTCCTGCAAGGCGTGGGAGCACAGAGGTAAATGCTGCGAGTGCACTGCATTGCGGCTACAGAGGGGGAGAGTTGTGCCTCCTGCCTCCCCCCACCCACCCCCATCCATGTATAAATCAGAGTGGTGTTTTCCTGCGTGCACAGAACAGGCTCGGATCAACTAGCAGCAGCAAAATGAAGTTAAACCTAAAATACGCAAAGACTGCTAAAACTAAACAGTGGAACAGAATAAGCAGGTTTTCTTGTTTAACAAACTTTACTTTTATAAGAGGCTCATGATGTGTTAAAGAACATCTTAAAACACTAAAAATGTGCAGCAGGATTATGTTTCTTTTTATTGCTCAGGAGCTCCAATTAGAAAAATAAACACCCAAATCAGTTTGCTCCACTGCCACACCATGCAGCTGGCAACACTCACTTTGGTCCAGGATGTCTTGACACTCTTAACTCGACTGGGATCTACGGTAATTGGCCAAAGCTGCAGAGCACAAAAAAACCAAAATACTGTAATCTATTTAAGATTTTCTCCTTCTTCTGTAGTTTTCCTTTGCTCTGTCTGCAGTCCCGTTTCTTCTGGACGCTGCATACACTAAAAATAGACCAGTGATGGCACTGAACCCACACGGTCATGAGGGTTTAACCCACCACCTCCCTCAGCTTTGTTCCTTCTAAAATGACCTGCTGTTAAAACACACAAAAACCACCAGTCTGGGGCTACATTTTCTAAAACATGTCAACGATGCAGAAACAAGACGCAGCAGTTTCATATACAATAGGCTGATATATTTTGCCTCCCTCAGCTTTATTAGAAGCAGCGACTGCAGTATAAGACTTTACTGCTGCTGCTTCCAGTTGGAAGTTTATTTTCCTTACAATCTGTTTTAAGACAGAAACTTTAATAACTTACGTAGCTAATCACACCTGTTCAAATGAAGATTTGTGACCTCAGTGCAGTTGAACCACGTCAAGTTTAACCTCCCCAACTCCCAAATCCACTTGTCTGTCTGGCATCTTGCTGAAATTGTACCTGCTGAACAGTTTTATCTGCAAATATAAATAATCTGACTCATTTATGAAATGATCATCTTCACCAGAGGGCTGGCAAATTACAACAGCCCTCTCTTTTGGTAATTACATAAAATACTAAACTGAGCATTTTAAATCCTGCTGGACTTGTGCTGCAGTCACACTTCCACTAAAGCCATTCCTGGTGGAAAATAATGACATTTATACCTTAGTACTGTATGTTGCTACGGAAACCATAATGATGCCAAATGAGAGGTCAAAGTGCAACTGCACGCAATGCGCAAAACATTTTACTTCACAGGCAGGACTCACTGTGGACATGACTCATCTCACTCCTGCACTGAAGCACAGGAATACTGATCAGCTACAAACAAGTAAAAATAGAGCAGCCCAGGAAGAGGTTAGGGCGGACAGAAAAATGAACAAATAAATAAATATGACGTGCACAACAGCATCTGGCTCATAAATAACAGACACGTTGTTTCAAGAAAAATGGAGAGGTGTTTTTATTTTCAATTTTTAAAAAATGATACTTTGTGTATCAAAGAGTCAAAAAGACTGAAAAGGACAAGTATGAGCAGAGGTTTAACGGTGACTGAAGAAGCCCTGAGGGTGGTTGTACTTAAATGGCTTCAGACGATTTGGACCCCTAAATGAAAACAGAATAAAAATTAGAAATTTATCTATTTAGTGTGCTTTGTTCTTTTGTAAAAAAAAAAAAGGGTAAATTCTTACATTAACTACATACCTGACAGTGCGCAGGCACATTTTTTCACGAGGGAACTCGCGAGGCCCTTCCACACTGTCATCTTGCTCTTCCGTCTCCAAATATACGTCCAGGCAGACGCACAGGCGAGCGATCTGATTGGTCAGAAGCTGGTGCCCTGGCCGCGGTCCCTGAAGTTCATTTTTGAACACATTCACTTCGCTCTCCATGGCCTGAAAGAAGGGGGGAACTATGTAAGGGCAGAGTGCACTGGTAATCATGTAAGAGACGGGACTAGGAAAAGCAACAGTGCAAAAACAACGGGGACATTATTGACTGAAATCATTTTCCTACACGCAGGTTGTCGTCAGTGCATCCACTGCACTCTCCCTTCCAGTTCAGTGACAGAGAAAACAGAGGAGAGATCTCTGGGTAACGGGGATTCAGAACCACTGCAGCATGGAGACGAGCTGAAAGAAATGAAGGCGTGATGTTAAACAAAAGCAACAAAAATAAAAAAGAGCTCTTTATCTGAGGTTGGATTTACCTGTGCCTCTTTCTACGATTCCCATAAAATACAGGTCTGTCTCCTTGGCCAGTCTAGCATCAGTTACGTGACGGGTATAAGGCAGCTCCTTTAAAACAAGAGAAATTACTTAAAAAGCAAAAAAAAATTACTTGAAAAGCAAAAAAAAAAAAGATATACCATAGTTACCGGTGTATAAGCCTCTACCTTTTCTCACACTTTGTACCCTGTGCTTTATATGCAGGAGAGACTAGAAAATTTTTGTTCCCCCCCACCCATAATTATCACAATTTATCCTGATGCATGCTCAGAGAGATATCACAATTTATATTTTTATATTTTATTTTTGAAATACTTCCTGTCGTCTTTTGGCATCTTCCTGCGGCTGTCAGAGCTGCCCTGCACCCACCCCTCTTGAGGGCAGGCTTTAGTTGCACAGAATGAATGCCCACATGTACAACGACTCTTGCTCAGGGTTTAAAATTCCCTACCATAACTCCGCCCACTCAGTCATCATGTGACCAGAAGTCTAACCAGAAAGACCAATGAGGTACTCTCCAGGATCATCCCCCAAGATAGACGTGCATTAATTTCTTCAGATCGTTCCCGTATTTTACGCTTCGTGCACAGACCTGTTCATTTGTTCAGCGATGATAGAAAACACACGGAGAATTTCTTACGATGCAGCTTTCAAGTTAAAAGCGATCAAGACGGTTGAAAAAGGAAACACAGCTGCCGCCCGTAAGCTTTGCATAACGTGTCGATGGTCGGGCACTGGAGACGCAAAGCAGTCAAGTCTGGTACATATTTTTAAAAAAGTTTTTAAATTCTTTCTGTGTGACATCTTTCTGTGTACGGTAAATATGTGTTTAAATACCGGGATCTCATTTTAAACTCACATCTGAAAGGAGACAACAGCTCAGTGGAGAAGTCGTCAGATTAATTTTTAAAGCAGTCAGTCAGTCAAGACCAATACATATTTAAACAAAAGTTTTAAAAAATCAAAGTTTAAAAAAAATCTTTCTGTGTACGGTAAATGTGTGTTTAAATACCAATATCTCATTTAAGCTTAAACTGACGCATGAAAAGCAGCGGAGACAATGAACAGGAGGGAGGAGAGGCTGTTCCCCCGCCCTCCCTCCTGCTCATATGAGCCCTTTGCTGAGAAGAAATTCACGTAAAACTTTATTTAGAAGGTACATTTAAAAACAGCAGCTATTACCAAGTGTTTAACAATAAAAATCAATGGTACTACTTTAAAATGGTATTTACTGTACTTTAACAGTACCAGTATTTAACTTCTGGTCATATGACCTTGATAAGACTTCTGGATAATTTTTACCAGTATGTAATTTTTTTTTTTTTTCTTTACGTAGGTGTTTGGCACTGTTCTGTCCAGTGATTATGATTCGATAGTTCTTGTGTTCCTTTTGTAGGTTTAATGGTTTGAGTGAAGCATCATGAAGATTTCTGACGATCTTCCAATCTGAACGTGTTGAAAGCAAGCTATATTCTATGAAACGCCACTCGGTGGCTGATTCTTGTACTTCAACAAGAAAGCTGCCAGAGCTGGGCACAGATCCAGACGATGAGCAGTGAAGCTAGATTCATACTTGACGCGTCGCGCAGCGCGCTCCAAAAGTAACGCAATTTCACAGTCCCCGCCCCTGCGCGGGATTAGCGCGTGCCGTGCACCTCTGAATTTTTGAAACTCCGCAAGCCCTGCGCGCGCGCGGTGGGCGCTACGATTTGATTGACAGGTCCTCACCGACAGCCTTCACCCTCTTCACGCCGGAGCCTGCAGCTGTTTGCGCCGCTGTGGTCGTGGAGACGGAGTCGCGACGCATGGAGGAATGTTTTGTGACACAAAATGTATTAAATTATCCTTCATTCCTGATCTGGAGTCGGACTTTTCTTTTGTTTTTTCGCCAAAAGTCACGTGATCGCTTTCTCCTCCGCTGACTCCATGCATTAAAACCGCAAATAAAGACAACAGTTCAGCACGCGAGCAGAAAGCTATTTGTTTTTGTTGTGTGACGTCAAACAGTTCTTCTTCTACGGTAGATTTCTTCTTCTACACCTTTCTTGCAACATATGCACAGGTTTTAGAGGGTACTGCCTCCTGCTGGTCCGTAAAAGAACAGCACTTTGCCATGCGCCGCCGTGCGTCAACTATAAACACAGAGGCGACACTGTAAACGCATTTCGCCGCACGGCACAGTGCACGCGCAGCGCGCGCGCTCCAGCCTGCGGACCAAAGCGCGAGTCTAACTCAGCCTTTAACTGCAGCTTAATAGCTGGAGCGTCTTACTTAACGTATATTTAGTATGTGTGGCTTAGAGACAGGTGTGTTCTGTAGCCCGAGAATTACGGTATTTTTGACTGACTTTAAATGAAACAAATTTTGCAGATAAGTATAACACGGATGGACATACAAAATTTAGGTTTTTTAAATTATTTATTTAAGTTAGTAGAAAATTTTGACTCTTAAAAAAACTTGCTGAATAAAAATAAAAAGAACAATTCACTACATGGGTATAATTATTTCTTTTTGAATTACTGGTAAGCGATTCTATTATTTCAATATATTCAACAGAACAAATGTTTTTTTAATGGGTTGATTTAACTTTTCTACTGTTGTCGATTCTCACATTTCACTGGTTTACCAATTTTTTTAATTACAAATTGAACAAGTTGCGTGAAGTTAGTTTATCAATTTGAATTTCCAGTTTGATCGGTTTTCCATCATTTAATGAATGACAAGTGTTTCCTCACGCTGCAAGAAGTCTCGTTTCGCTGAAACTTTTAAAAGTGAATTCAAGCAAATATATTATAATAAAAAGAAAATTACGGTAAGTTCAAATCAATTGTTAATTATTAAATTAAAAGGAGTTACATTTTATAAATTAGTCTTTAACATCCAGCCCATGAAAATTAACCAGATTAAATTAACTCAGTAATAGTAACAATAATTTTAATACATTGAACCAGCTCTACTAGATTATGTTGAAACAGGACAGATTTAGCAGTTACTGCTAAATTATTTCATAATTAATAGGATTTGCCTCTTTAAATGTTTATTAAAAAATGTTGTTTGAGATTACTATATATTGATTTACACAGTAACGGTATGTAATTCTTAAAAATATTTCTGAATACATGACTTTTTGAAACTTTACCATGTACTCCTGATGACTGATGGTGGTCCAACGTGCCAAACGAGAGATAACCTTGGCAGGAAAGAGGTGCTGGCACTCACTGGAGATTGGAACGATGCTGTGTTCTGAGGACAGATACAAAGTCAGTCTCCTCTAAAGTTATAAGCAATTAGGAGTATTTGACATGCACAGATGGCAAATATCACACCTAAGGAAGCAAACTGTTTGTGCAGAGACAAGCGGGACTGGACTCGTCCCCTCAGCAGCTTCATGGTACTCTCCATGTGGCTGGCACTCAGAGAACTTCCCACAAGCAAACCCTGGAAAGACATGAACATTAAGCCGTAATATACAACTGTAGCTCAGCTCCTCTGGGCCACATCTTGATGTTAACACACCTCTGAAGATTCTCCAGGAAAATGGAGCCCGCCGAGGTTCTGAACCCACATATATGGATATCCCAGATCCTCCACATAATCAGCAAAAGAAACAATTCTAAAAGGAAATTATGGGTTTAGTTAAATTTAATGATGTGACAGTGTACACTTTTATGTTTTCTTTGATTACTTAGCATACTTACCCAACTTTATCAAACTGGTAGCGATTGGCTGGATTGGGAGTTTCCCTTCCCTGGTCACTGGTGTAGAGACAGCTGAGGAGAGTGTCTGATTGAAGGAGCTCTCTGTAAACAGACAACTTTGTTACAGATTTCTTTTGAGCTCATAAAAGACGGAAAATGTCAAAAATTATTCCGTCCATACACACACACCCAGCACTGATGGCCATGCTGAGGTCTGTGGAGGTGGACACTTTGGCCTTGACAGTCATAATGTTCAGATTCATCAAGTAGTAGAAGGACAGATGAAGAATGCTGTCATCTGTGGAGACAAAACAGAATAAGTACAGACCACAAAGTACTACTGCTGTCTATATACTCTCTCTACCATCCCCTTTATTAATCTTTCCAGTGACAGACCTCCAGGGTTTACTTTACACTGTACATGTAATGTGTTAGCGAGCAATAACAGGGTGTGGTCAGGACGGCAGATAGCAGCATCTAGGGAGCACATATAATGCTGATGGTCATCTTTCAAGCTTCAATTTCCACAGTAACAGTGAACTCAGTGACACACTGTCACTCACTTACACCTACACTGCTCCCTTTTGCTTTAACTGCACTAAAAGGCCTACTGCAACTGGCAGCAGTCTAAAAAAGTGAATAGAGAGCAGCAGAAACAAAAGCCAGCAAGAGAGAGTGCTTGTATAAGAAAATTCTTCCAATATTCTGTAGGTTCTGCAGACCTACGATGCAGCTAGTGTTTCCTTCACCTTGCTCCTCACCCTCCCTACTCACATTTTACGTAGCATTACGCCTGCAATGCAGATCTCCCCATTATCTGTCACCAGATTCCTTTTGTTGCCAGCAGAGGGACCATGAGGGTCAAGTGATGTCACGTTACAGAAGAGCAGGTCACACACTTCTCACATACTACAGTACAGTACATAGGTGAAGAGTTACAGCACAGTCCAGTGTATACAGATCATGTTTCAGATATGCAAGACAATTGGTATGTAGTTATTAAAGGGAATGCAGAGTTAGAACCAGGCGATTCATCAAGATCAAATTTTTTTAATTTTTATATTTTCATACAAGATATATGACACAAGACTATATTTTTATATTGATATAGTCTATGTTGCGTTATAATTGTATTTTTAGATCCACCAGTTTGTCAGGCACCACCTCTCACCCTCAATGAAAGCAGCTCACCCACGTCATCGGAGAACTTGCAAGCAGTGACAAGAGATGGATTAACACAAGGGAATACAGGTAGTCCTCGACTTACGATGGCCTCGACTTACGACGTTTCGCAGTTACGTCAAGCATCTCCCATTAAAAATAAATAAAAATAATAATAATAATAATAAACTGAATTTTTTTATTTTGAAAGCCGAGTTCCGAGTTCCTTCCGGTTTTGACAGCAGTAGCTTGACGGCAGAGGGCCGGACCTGCAGACCTTGGACCGGCAGACCGACGAGGAGGGACGAGCTAACATGCTAATAGACCTTACTGTAAAGCTGTGGACCGCGCGAAGCAATGGAAAACTACAGGCAGCTGCAGAGCTTGGAGGAACAATGAGCTAACGAGCCAACATGCTAACAGGCAGAGGAAGGCTTCACCAGCTCCCAGTAGGTTATAAACTCTTTTTTCCCTTCATTATGGCTCCAAATGTATGGAGCTAACATGCTAACAGGCCTTACTGTAAACAGTCTGGACCGCGCGAACTACAGGCAGCCTCACGCCAAATTTACACTACATGCGTTACGGCTCCGTCCCGCTCCGGTCCGACCTCCGCAGCAAATACGCACCCATTATAATCAATGACAGAATTTACACTGGCTCCGCACGGCGGCGGCGAGCTGCGGAGAGCGGACGGCAGTCCGTCAAAATTAGAAATTTTTCTATTTCTGCCGGACGCCGGAGCTGTGCCGGAGTCAACTTTTGAAGATTACGTCGCACCAACAGGAAAAGGAACGAGCACAACTTCCGTATTTACAAAATAAAATCACCACGGGCGGACTTAATCCTAGCTCTATACGGATTTATTTGTACAAAAATGCTTTCAAACTATCATTTATGACTACGCCTACAAACGCAATACAAGAAATAAATAAATAAATAAAGTATTTTATTCTGAAATGTAATACATCACTTCCTGTTGCTCAAACCATGTCCTGTCGCTCATTTACGAGAGAAGATCAAGGCAGCAGTCTCTACTGTTGTTCTCCTTCTTCCACCGAATGAATTGTTTTGTTCTGACTTACTTATTTATCACTTGATTTATCGCGCGATCCCGCAAATCCCGCGCATGCGTCTAGGAGCGGCGCATGCAGGCGGACCTGAACTGAGCGGAGGAAGTGGAAATTGGAGTTTGAGACGCTCAGCTGCGACCTGCGGAGCGGAGCGGACCGCATGTAGTGTAATTTTGGACTCAAGATGTTGGAGGAACACCGAGCTAACATGCTAACAGGTAGAGGAAGGCTTCACCAGCTCCCAGTAGGTTATTAACTAATTTTTTCCTTCATTATGGCTCCAAATGTACGGTATGTGTTTTTTGATAATTATGTAGGGTACTGTGTTAGGATAGGCTAAGTGCTTGGTAGAATACAGAATTGTACGTATAAGGTGCAGTTTGGACGTATTTTCCGACTTACGACAAAATTCGAGTTGCGACGTCACGTAGGAACGGAACTCCGTCGTAACTCGGGGACTACCTGTATATCAAAGAGGAACTGGGCTCCGTATTTTGGAGATGCTTAGGATTCAAAGTGTCAGATGAGCAGCAGAAGAAAAGTATTCTCTAGTGAATGCTGAAAACTCACGCAGTAGGTGACAAAAAGTTTTGGCTATAAAGTTGAGTGTGCAGCGTGTGAAGCTGCATGCTGCGGCTCATGAAGGCTTCAAAGTGGAGTCACAGCCGTCTGCTCAAAACCAAACTACTTTACAAAACTCATACCATGCTGTGTCTTGTAAGAGAACAAGTGAGAAGTGGCATACTATCACTAAAGCAGCTGCTTATCATATCACTAAAGACATGACAGTAGCTGAAGCCTGGCCTGCAGGATATATATATATATATCTATACCAACATCAACTACCTCATACATATACTGTGTACATTAACTTATATGCTGCTGTGCCACTCTTTGCAAATGTCAATGCTAGAACCTTCAGTTTATTTTATAGATATACTTTTTATACTTTTTATACTACTATGCAAAAACTCAGGACAGTATTACACTTTTATTATTTCATTTTATGCTTATGTTCATTGGGTGTTTGGTGTTTTAGGGGTGTTTGGTGTTTCAGTGTTGGTGTAAATTTTCATACTTTTATACTACTATGAAAAAACTCAGGACAGTGTTACACTTTTACTATTTTATGCTTATGTTTATTAAATGTTTTAGTGTTTAGATGGTTACTGTTGCACCGAGGGACTGAGAGAAACGCAATTTCAATCCTGTGTATGTCCTGTACATATTGCAGTTCTGACAATAAAGTTGACTTTGAGGATGCCCTCACAAACTGGCAACTCAACCTGTTGGGACTGGTTGATATAACTTCTGACAAAGGGGCTAATGTCATCATTGGTGAGTGAATATTAAAGCACCTGATTTGAAATAAGAAAAAATTAATTTGTCATTCTGCTAAAAATATTCACATATTATTTATGGAGCATATCGTTCAGCCCTATATAAAATAAAACATTGTGTTTTGTCTCTAATTTGTGAAGACTTCCAAAAAAATGTATATATGACAAGTTACCTTTACACTTAAGGTCCAAGGAAAGGGACAGGGGGTGTCTCTTCATCATCTCTCGCCTTTTGTCATCCAGCTGGCCGCCCGTGGTTGGTCGTCGTCTCTTCTGTCGGACATAGGGGAAAAAAAAGCTGTGATAAGAGGATGAAAGGATAAATAAATAAAAAGGCTTAACATGCTGAACACAGTGATAAATCAAACATTATTAACATGAATTTTATTAACATGAATTTTAATATGAACTGCAGATAAAAAAGAAGAAAACACAAAACAAATACAGTACGGTAATTATAAAAACGAACTTTTTCTACATTAGTCTCCTCTGTGGCAACACAAGCGTTTGGTTCTTCTCTTTCATATTTGATCGCAAAAGAGACTAAAACAAAAATATTCTTGATGAAACAAACTTTGATTCAAACCAGAAATCTAATCAAAACAACTTTGTTCAGAATTGCACCATTCTGGGAAATCAAAAGGCAATACTAAATTTTTCTAAATGAGATCAAGATTATCAACCATTTACATTTACAAACTACACCCCCACCCCCACCCCACCCCACACACACACCTAAAATAACTGTTTCAGGTAAAAGGCTGATAAAGAAAATGTATACAAGCTACCATAGAAAATAATAAAATGCAATATAGAAACTGAGCACAAAATGCTTTTCGCTTCCATATTCCCACTTTAGAACTATAGATGCACACTGCACACTGACAGCTATAATCTGATAATAATTCTGGTTTGCTGCTGAGTGTGCATGCACCAAATGGACTCAATTTACAGTCACCTCCCTCAGTCTTAGTAAATATTTCCCAGAAACCCCCGCTGGCCTCCGGATGCAACAATCAATCAATGGCTGACAATCTCCATCTCACCAGACCACAGTGTGTGGAAGATGAGGCTTCGGGGGCAGTTTGTGTGTCCAGTTCAGATGGGTAAATTTAGAAACGGCTGAACTTCCTGACCTTGAAGGTGTTTGTGTGTGGAAAATGTCCTGGAATAAAACTGGCCAATAACTTACGGTTTTCTCTTGTTCTTCTTCTGCATCTGAATCACTCTCATCATCTGGATGAAAGCAGAACATACTTTATTATTTTGACAACAGAAACAACTAAATTAAACAAAAACTAAGACGACTAAGATACTGTGGTGTTTATTTGTCAGGTGCATAGACATTAATCATAATGGTTGGCATATACAGTGCTGCATGTACCCTGGGAATCATCCAGAGGTTTGGACAGGGCTTTAGCTTCATCTACATCCCCACTGATTGAGACAGTCAGGTTCTTGTCTGAAACGAAATAAAAACAAACTATTAACAAACAAAACTTGTATTTTATATAGACAAACTCAACTTTGTTTTTGCCATAAGTTTATCCTTCCATATTTACTCACCACAAGCTTGGCCATAAGCATTTGCTTGAACAAACAGTACATAGAGAGGTGGAGGCAGATGACGGGCAATCTCTGCCTGTTTCTGAGTCTGTTCAAACGGTATGGACAGATAATCCTGCACTGGGAGTGATGCCTGTGAAGATACAGCGTAAGGAGGAGGAGTTAATCATTGGCATATGAAAGTAACCTTTCACCTCTGACATGAAAACTTTAGTTAAAAAAACAATTCATACATTTAATCAATTCATGAAGCTCAGGGTAGAAAATAAAATAAGTGTATTTTTTTTTTCTTTCTCTGGTCTCATTCAAAACAAAGTAACCTTTCACCTGCATAATAGCATTAAGACCTGGCTGCAAGCTCCTCAGATGCTCCTTCTTTAATTCAATGCTCTTCTGAATTTTTTCCTTTGTGGTCTGAGACTCCTTGTATTTCTCTGCCAACCTGTATACAACCACAAACTTTTAACTGTTCCTTGTTCAACAAAAGCTACATCAAAACAACAACGATTGAGTGAAATAGTCTACATGTCTACCATATTGTCATCATGTATTTGTACCTTTTCCTCTGTTCAAGCTCCCAATCCAGCCGTGCCAATGTGAGTTGATGGGGATCATTTTTTGTAAGTTCAGGCCTGGAGATTTCAGCTGGGGCATCTTTGTAAAACTCTTCTTCACTCACCAAGTCAATTTCTTCATGTTTAGACCTTAAAAACAGTATAAAACCAGAGGTTAATTACACATATGGTAAGATATGTTTCTAACTGCTGGTGAAGATTCTCAGACATCCAGGACATGGTAATATCCAAAAATATGTTTAAAAACAAAACAGTAGTCTGGTTGTTGTTTCTGGATATACATTTCTAAACATCTTGAATGTTAGAACTAAAGAGTGAAATATTCAGCTATTCGTCTAAGCAAGCAATAGGTCGTGTCATCACTTTATTGGCGTCTTGTTATTTTCTATTTAAATATCCAAACTCTTTCGATGCAAATATAACAGAACCACACTGCTAACAGGACCACGCTGCTAGCAGTACCATGCTCCTGGTAGTACCATGCTGCTAACAGAATCACATCGCTAACAATACCACATTGCTAACAGAACCACACTGCTAATAGGACCATGCCGCTAACATTAAGTGTTTTTATAACACTATTTAAGTGCTTTTTTATTGTTGTATACTGTTGTCTGTACTTTACATGCCGTCTGTCTAAAACAAGTCTCTCTTGAAAATGAGTCCTCGTGACTCAATGAGACTAAACTGTATAAATGAAGGTTGAATAAAAATATTGCTTAATGGAGTGATTTCACAAACTGTAGATTTAATTCAATTCAGTTTATTTATATAGCACCAAGTCACAACAGAAATCATCTCAGGGCATTGAACAGAAACATTCATGTTTAAAAATAATAAGTTAACATTATTTATCTGAGGAGCAAACTGCTTTGAATTTAACTTCATCGCAGAACTCTCATATTGAGCAAGCATAAAGGTGACAGTGGAAAGGAAAAACTCCCTCATGAGGAAGAAACCTCCAGCAGAACCAGGCCTAGGACAAGCAGCCATCTGCTTAGACCAGCTGGGTTTGAGAGGAACAGGAAGGAGGAACAGATGTGTGGTTGCTGTCTTTTTAGAGCCTATAAAAATTGCAATTTGTTCAGTCAAATTGGAGAAATAATTCACTTAATGGAGTTTCAAAATAGCCTGATCAAAAATTCAAAGTCAAATAAAATATTTTGTACTAACTTGAACTCTAGACATTTGCTGATCTCCTTCTGAAGATGCATAACTTCATAGAGTAGGTTTTGCAGCTGAAGGTGAAGCACATCAACTTTTTGTTTAGCCTGAAAAGAAAACAACAAAACACTTGTAATAATAATAATAATAATAATTAATTCAATTTATAACGCACGTTTCTGATGCTTGTTTGCAAAAAACAAACAAAATAACAAATGTATGCTTTTCAAAATTCCTAACCTAGTTTCTAAATATCAGTTGTGAATGTACACACATTCACATTATATAATTAACCAACAAATAAACCAACAAGTACAAAAAACAGTCTTCTTCTCTTCCCGTGCAGATAGGTAAGAAAATAAAGTGTTTGGTGATAAATGTTTCTTTTATGATTAACACCAAAACCCCCAGATTCAGCAATTGGTTAACAAGTGAATGAATAGTACAACAGTATATTTTTGTTTTAAGAATGACAATACTTGACTTGAGAGCAGTACCTCATGTGTTTGGTCTCTGCCTTTCTTCAGTCGCATATGAGCCAGACGGTTGAGTTTTTTCAGATTCATAAAGAGGATGCAGCTCTGTATACGCCTCTGCTCCACCTCCTTGCTCTGGAAAATAATAATAATAAAAACAATTGTGATTTGTATATAAGTATTTATTTTAATTTCATATACAGTGCACTGGGGTTCTAAAATTTTCTAGATATGTCCCAAAGTGCTGGCATGTGGAAAATATAGTGACTTTAGGTGACTTTAACTGCATCACTGTGTGGTTTGGTGCATGCACTGCAGGGTATATGCAGAAATTCCAGAGTTGAATTTAATACCTTTTAATACCTTTTTAATACCATCAAAATATTTTTTAATACCATCACGGCACCGAGCTGTAACCGTAGCGGCAACCTGTTGTACTTCAGTTCCATGCAACTAATTGTAAAGTGATAGATTACTGTCATTTTCTTCCTAAACTTTGGTAGTAAATGTAGTTTTATAACAATTACTGGATACATCAATTTGCTTCTTGCCTCAATAAAAGCACTGACCTACTTGTTATTTAAATCTAACCCAAGAGAAAAAGTTTAATTGTTCCCACACATAACATATCTCTAATGGCAAACAAAAACTGTAAACTTGAAAACAGAACAGTTTAGTTAAAATAATTCAACACTGAACACATGCATAATTCAAAAAGAGAGGTAGAAAATAATAACTACTGTATTTTTCATCCTGTAAGTTGCAGTTTTTTGCATAATTTACATGCCTTGCAACTTATAGGACGAAGTGACATATTTATAGATTTTTTTTCCCATATTTATAAACCATAACACTGAAATATGACCGTTTCATTCATTCTGACTGAAAAAAAAAAACAGTTCATGATATCTATTGTAGTAAGAGTATGGCATGTTGTTGTATCATGTAATAGGAAAACATGCCTATAACATATCTGTCAAGTCTCCCGTTTTGGCCGGGAAACTACCGTATTTTACCCCTCTTTCCCGTCGTCATCCCGAATTATTATTTTCCCGGAAATCTCCCGTATTATAATATTATTTAAAAAAAAAAAAAACATTCCGGTGCCTCTGTCACTAGCCTCGCGAGAACTGCCACCTGCAGTCGCCTCGGTGGCAGTTCTCGCGATGTTAGTGCTGGCGCGGTCAGGAACAAACCCGGAAAAACAGAGAGATGGATGTAACGAGAAGTAACGAGAGAGGACGCGTCCCTGCCAAAAAAGTTAAGACTTCGTGTAAATATGTTGAAAAATGGGACAGCGAATTTATTTTCCTAAAGTTTATTATGCGTTTTTTAAGATTTGTAACTGCGACTTTAGTCTCATGGGGGAAGGAACGATGTCCGTCAGCATGAAAAATCCGTCCAGCACAAAGGTAGGCTTATCAGACTGTGATCACATAACTGGTTTGAAAGAGGCTGATAGGTAGTTATTTTAGATTTCTTGTAAACCTGTCTTAAAATGTAAGGGGTCCTGGACTTTGGTTGGCTAGTGCAGGGGGCTGCAACCTGCGGCTCTGGAGCCACATGCGGCTCTTTGGTCCCTCAGCAGTGGCTCTTCCAAGCTTTGATCAAAACTAACTTTAAACTGAATTTTATTTGTTCTTATAACAACAAAAAGGGCTAGTTTTAGCAGTTTTTCCTGTCATTTCCTTTGCAAATGTGTGAATACTAGAACTAATAGAAGGAGTAAAACATAAGTTAACTTTATTTATTTGAAGTAGGATATTTAATTTTTCCACGATTAAAATAATTTATCTAGACCTGCATAGTTCATTATTTTATTTTTTAATTGGGAAAGATCACATTATTTTTTCCTTCTTTATGATAATCTGGTCTTTTTTAGTCTTAAAATGTAAAAATATCAACAAATCATTAGATATTTTCAGCTTTACAATGGCCAGAAAACTACCGGTCAGAAAATTGTCCTTTAACAAACTTAAAGTGGTCTGTGGGCCACCAGTTGAGAATCCCAGTTGGCTCCGGAAACATTTAATTTAGTGAACAAAGGGGCAGAAATGGCTCTTTTGATCATAAAGGTTGTAGATCCCTGGCCTAGTGGGGTGGCTCGGCGTACCCGGCAGAAAATTTCCCTTATTTTTAAATCCAAAACTTGACAGGTATGGCCTATAATGACAAATTTAAAAAAGTTCAAGACAAAAACAACTGGACTTTATTTATTATACTATTTATTATACTATTATACTATACTTTGTTTTTATTGCATTTTTTAGAATTCACCATGTCCTGGATGACTGAGAATCTTCACTAGCTATTAATGACTCAATCGGCCTGCCATACTCTCCCCACCTCTCTGCTTGAACCTTCAATCCAGCAGCAAGCTGCACCACGGTGGCGAAATGCAGCTAATTTGACCATTAAAGTGCATTTATTAAGAAAATGACAGACAGAAAAACACCTCTGCTATAATTTCGAGCTAACAAATAATTGTTTAGGTAATTTTCTTGTTAAATGTCGGCGAAACGAGCCGCGCTCCTTTTTCCTGTTTGTCACCGCTGAGCGATCACGGAGCACACAGGCACTGAGGCAGCGACACTTTTTTTTTTTTTAAATAAAGCCGATTTAACCATTAAAGTACTTTTATTAAGAAAACGTTAGACTGAGACACCCCTTTTGCTATAATTTCGAGCTAACAAACAATTGTTTAGGTACATTTCTTGTTAAATGTCGGAGGATAAAGCCGTGATCCTTTCCTGTTTCTTTTTACAGACATGATACCAGCTGTAGGTGCGCGCGCACACTGACTGACGATATGACGTCTTTGTTTTAGCTAAGGTCCTACTTGGAACATAAAATTAGAAAAGATAAATAAATTCACAGACCTTTTTTTAGACGACAGAACAAGAAAAATATAGTTGTGTAGGTTTAAAAAATTTAATACCTTGTCAGACGACGTTTATTACTTTTTAATAGTTTTTAATGGCCTTAATTTGTGTTAATTTCATTTACTACCTTTTAATACCTTTTACAACCCCGCGGATACCCTGATCATGCCGCAAGAGCCTCCAGCGCATCGTGAAAGCAGCTGAGAAGATCGTCGGCACCTCCTTGCCCTCACTGCAGGACTTACACAGCAAACGCCTCACTCGGAAAGCCCACTGCATGGCAGGTGATCCCACACACCCACTACACAGCCGCTTTAGACTGCTGCCATCAGGGAGGAGACTGAGGAGTCTCCAGGCTCGAACCAGTAGACTGAGAGACAGCTCTGTTCATCAGGCAGTCAGAATGCTAAACACTCTGCCTGCTCTGCCTCCCCTCCCATTTGAACTGCCTTAACACAAAAAACTTTCTCACACATTACCACTCAACACAAAGATTTTAACACTGGACTCTGTGTCATCAAACGGGTTATTCACTAAACTCTCGGTCATGTGCTCATTCAGTTTGCACTACTTCTCATATTTGCACTAATGTTTGTATTACATTACTGCCTATAGTCATACTACTGTTTACATTCACTGTTTACATTTATTAATACTGTTTACATTTATTACTACTGTTTACATTCACTGTTTACATTTATTAATACTGTTTACATTTATTACTACTGCTTTACATTTATTACTACTGTTTACATTTACACTACTTTTATCTACACTACTGCAGATACATATACAGCATTCTCTGACTAGCCTTATCTAAGGATGCCAAATGTGCCTTATGT
Organism: Garcialebias charrua; assembly: GCA_038048925.1. Taxonomy (NCBI): domain Eukaryota; kingdom Metazoa; phylum Chordata; class Actinopteri; order Cyprinodontiformes; family Rivulidae; genus Garcialebias; species Garcialebias charrua. The sequence goes on along the minus strand of JBBPBX010008245.1, from coordinate 30,676 downwards.
GCCTTACTTCATATGCCACTTTGCCTCTATACCAACATCAACTACCTCATACATATACTGTGTACATTAACTTATATGCTGCTGTGCCACTCTTTGCAAATGTCAATGCTAGAAACTTCAGTTTATTTTATAGATATACTTTTTATACTTTTTATACTACTATGCAAAAACTCAGGACAGTATTACACTTTTATTATTTCATTTTATGCTTATGTTCATTGGGTGTTTTAGGGGTGTTTGGTGTTTCAGTGTTGGTGTAAATTTTCATACTTTTATACTATTATGAAAAAACTCAGGACAGTGTTACACTTTTTACTATTTTATGCTTATGTTTATTAAATGTTTTAGTGTTTAGTGTTTAGATGGTTACTGTTGCACCGAGGGACTGAGAGAAACGCAATTTCGGTCCTGTGTATGTCCTGTACATATTGCAGTTCTGACAATAAAGTTGACTTTGACTTTTGACTTTGACTTTGATTGCAGAGATTAAAGATGCAGCTTCTGCAGAAAATTTGACTCATCTGTGAGCAGCAACTGCAAAGAAGGTCAAACGTTTTATACTTTCTTCAGAACATGTTAGATGTTCATGTGTGAAATGAACCTATGCTTCCTACTGTTATGTTGACAGAACATAATGTTGGTATGTTTGTTGAAATTGACATTCTTACTCCCTCCTTGGCTCCACTGGCCTTCAGCTCCTGGATCTCACTCATTAGTTTGGCCAAACTTTCACATGATGCTTTGTACTGCTTGAAGTCCTGTTCAGGGTCTTTGCTGTCCAGCTCCACCTCCTCGTTGTAGACACGCACCTCCTTTGTGTCATGGGGAGAGAAAAAAAAGCAAAACTGTCTATACAAACATCACTTCACTGTAAGCTCTATAGACCCATAAAAATTACTACCATACACACACCTACTGCATCAATAGTTTGAGCTGTTTTTAGGGTTCCAATCAAACTTTTGATTTATAATAAAATGTTTTAACTTTATTGCTTTTATTTGCAAGAGTTTTCTGGCTTTTTCTCCACAATAAAAATTTGTATCCGCTTAAAAACTTGAGAATTTAATTGCTGATATAAAGTAGCAACACTGCTATTCATAGAGTAAGAGTACACATGTCCACTTATAGGCGACAATACAAAAAAGTTCATGAACAATTAGGTCTATGCAGTACAGTACCCCCTAAATTCAAATTTAAATACATTTTAAGTTATACACACACGGAAAAATGTGTGTCTTTTGTTTAATTTTAAAAAATTGCACCTTCTTAGTTTCTCACTTTCTGGCAGCCCACTGCAGCTGCTCTGTTGGTGGTGAAAATGCAACTTAAGTTTAAAAAAGCTAAGTCTGGTCCTCTGGACATTCAAAAAATAAAACAAAACAAAGCAAAAAAAATGTAGAAACGTTTCGTCTTTCGTCCGAAAGACTTCCTCAGTCTGAGTTGCTGTATTCAGCTCAGTCTTATAAATAGCACCCTCTCACAGTGTTGCACAACCAGTTGGCTGATGACAGCCTGAAACCAGTTGCTCACATGATCAAGGAGGGCCATCAGCCTAACAATGGATCATTAGCACCCTGATGGTTGTTTGCTATTCACAGAGGGCTGAGTGATACTAGCAATCACAGCATTGTAAGAGGGAGACAGTTGAACCCGGAGGCCTCCACCCCGGTTTAATGATGGACAGTTTCTTTTCTGAACGCCACTGCATGGCAGGTGTCCAATGTCAGACTTAGCTTTTTTAGATTTTTCTACCTGGATTATTGAGCATGCATCAGAGCAACTTAAGTTTATTTGCCAGACGCACTGAGCTCAAGTTGTTTGCAATGGCGAACATGAGGAAAAGCTCTGGCCCTGCTTTGTTCGTTGGGCGAGACATTTAAAACAAATCCAGACAGTAACGTCATGGAGAAGGAATTTATCAGCAAGCTCAACAAGCTTACGGTATTTTAATACTTCTGTAGAAGTCGATTCAGAATTGACTGTGCACTCACACAGCTTTTACTGCTCAAAAGTAATTTTTTTTTCTTTCTCTTCGTTTCCCTCATACACACCATATTTGTCATAGTCATTATTATCCTGGTTTAGAGCCTACCTGACTAACAGGAGTTTTTCTGTTCACTTAGGGAAATGTTCTTCATCTCCAGCTCCTCTGATCTGTGGAGTCCCTCAAGGGTCTATTTTAGGTCCACTGCTTTTTAATTTGTACATGTTGCCTTTGGGGTCCATTTTTAGAAAACACAACATTCCTTTTCACTGCTTTGCTGATGATACCCAGTTATATCTTCCAATTGAGTCAGACGGGGTCAGTCCACTGGATCCACTCTTGAACTGTCTAAACGACATTAAGTCTGGTTAAAACAAACTTTTCTGAATCTAAATGAAAATAAAACGGAAGTCATCAGCTTTGGTAAATGTAACACCCTTAATGTTCTTGGCCCCTTGGCTTCATACAGCCACTCCAATGTCAGGAATTTGGGAGTTATTTTTGATGGTGCTTTTAAATTAGACAAACAGATAAATGCTGTTGTTAAATCCGGTTTCTTCCAGTTAAGACTCATTGCCAAGATGAAGTCTTGTCTCCCTTTCAGAGACCTTGAAAAGGTGATTCACGCTTTTATTGCCTCTCGTTTGGACTACATGTATTGCAATTCACTGTATGTTGGTTTAGACAAATCATCTTTGCATCGTTTACAATCTGTCCAGAATGCAGCAGCTCGTCTTTTAACAGCAACTAAAAAATATGAACACATAACCCCTGTCCTGGCTTCTCTTCACTGGCTCCCTGTCCACTATTGGATTGATTTTAAGATTTTATTGCTTGTTTTTAAAATCTTAAAAGGTCTGGCCCCGTCATATTTATGTGATCTTATTAACATCTACACTCCAGTAAGAGCACTCCGGTCTACCAACCAGTTTCTCTTAGATGTCCCCAGATCCAGAATGAAATCCAGAGGTGATCGGGCTTTTGCGGTTGCTGCTCCAAAGCTGTGCAACAGTTTACCTGAGAATTTAAAGAGCGCTCAGACTGTTGAAACTTTTAAATCTTTGCTCAAGACTCATCTGTTTTACTTGGCATTTGATCCACGCAGAGTCTGAGAACAAATTTTGAGCAGATTTTATTGTTGTTGTGTGTTGTATTATTGTTAACTTTATTATGTTTCAGTGGCACTAGATGCATTTTACTCTTTTATTTTTATCTGTTTCAACTGTAAAGCACTTTGGTCAGCTTCTGTTGTTTTATATGCTATATAAATAAATTGACATTGATATTGAATATATTTGCAAGGTTTAAAGATCCACTGACGTGATTTTTCTACTATTCATCAAATTGCTCAAAATATATATATTTTATCATTTAAATATGTTAGTTTTTGCAAACAAAATGATAAATCACTTTAATTTTGCTTTAAAAGTGATTTTGAACTTCAAGCTGTGTTTAATCGTGGGAAATCCGTTTACACCCGAACGCACCATCTGTGATGTAATGTCCAGAGTTGAGGCAGAGCTCTGAGCTTGTCACGGTGTGCGCAGCTCCACATGAAGGTCAGTCTGATACAGCATCAGACCTAAATTAGATCCTGTTGTTTCTTGTTCCATCACCCAAACTATTTTCTGCTTCCCAAAATGAAGACAAATAGCTCAAATCTTCATCTAGATTGATAAATTAGTCAAGTTTTAAAATGTCCGCTATTGAAGAGACTGGAGCCCTCTGCCTCTCACTCTGGACATTACATCACAGATGGTGCGTTCAGGTGTAAACGGATTTCCCATGATTAAACACGGCTTGAAGTTCAAAATCACTTTCAAAGCAAAATTAAAGTGATTTATCATTTTGTTTGCTAAAACTAACATATTTTAATGATAATATATATATATTTTGAGCAATTTGATGAATAGTAGAAAAATCACGTCAGTGGATCTTTAAGGATCTTTATTTGTCTTTCTTGGGATATATTTTGCTTGGTTAAAAAGAGCAGTGCTGCTCAGAAACATTCTAGACTAGAAGACTAATTAAATTGTAACAATAAAAACACAATTATAATAATTATAATACATTTCAATGTGCAGAGATGCTAACTTTTTTTAAAGGATGTAAAACTTAGTCACAGGGAATTTTTGGTCAAAGGTTATGGATGTTTTTATTAGTTTGGCTGAGAGCATTTTTCCCCTCTGACCTGAAAACAAGAAGCTGAAACCATCTCCCAAGACACTCTGCCCATGAACCGTATGTTTGGGTAGAGGGAGGGTGCTGGGTAAGAAGAATGTAGCTGGAATCAAGGGCACATCCTGAACTCTGTAAACTCGGCTGAATTGAGAAGAGTATAAAAACGAACAGATAACGCAACTCGTGGCTTTTTTCTGTGACTGGTTTTCATGTGTATACATCTACGTATGTGATATGTATTTTTATGCAACCTCCTAAAATCTGACCTTGCAAGTATAAATACAAGTTAAAAAATCTTCTCTTGCTGTTGAGTATTGTAAGTGTCACTGAAATGATTTATGTATTAAAAGAAGAATTAATATTTGTTGTTCAGTAGTTAGAATATTTTGGTTTTGGTTTGTTTAGTTTATGCTTTGAAAGTGTGATATTTGTGCAGGATGCATTTGTTTTGTTGTGAGGGTTTGTTCTGTTAGTGCCGTTGTCACAAGATCTGTGTGAACGAAGGGGAGGGGCTAGATTTTCTGTGCTCCACACACATGAGCGGTTGCCTAGAGACGACAGACGCGCAGCAGCCTTGGTGGTTCACTGACTGAAGAATGTATAAGACTGAAGAATGTATAGGACTGAAGAATGTATATGACTGAAGGTATTTATAACTGTTGTAAATATTGTACATCTGTCAGTCATGATGTTCTAATATTTTATATGTTTATTTAGAATGTACTGTATAGGACAAGAAAAGTTTGCCTAGGACTTCTTTAGCGACGAGCGGCCACGAGGTATTTTTTGTTAAAGCATGTTTTACTGTTTCACTGTTTTTACTGTTTTACTGTTTTTACTGATTTACTGTTTTACATTTTATTTTGTACTGTCTGTCTTATTTCTGTAGTTTTCACGGCATTCATTAAAGTGCCAGTTTACACCAAAAGGCCGTGTCCGTGTATCGTCAGTTGGAAAACCGTTGTGCAGCCATCCTCTGCTAATAAAGAATCCGTGCCGGTGTTTCGTCAGTTGGAAGCCGTTATAGTGAAAACTCAACCGCCACCGTGCCCGGTAAGAAGGAAAAGACGTCTACAGCTGAGGGATGGTACTGCAGTGGTGCAAACACAAGGGGGCGCCACTGTCTAAGCTCAACGCTCACAAGCAACCAAGACCAGTGAAAGTAATTGATTAAAGTGGAAATTAACAAAGGACAGTGTTGAAATATAATAAGTGACTAAGTTAAAAGTTAAGTTCAGAGCCACAATAGGTCTCTATAACAACTTTGTCAAAGAATAATTAATTTCTACTGAAATTCAAAGTAATGTATTGTTGTTTAAGAAAATAATTTGTTTTGCTTAAAATCAAACTAAGTGTGAAATTTACAAAGTTCCTGAAGTTGAAGCACTAAGAGTGACGCTCATTACAGTTAAAGTGTATAAGTAACAGTACTCACAAGGTAATAGTCAAGTTGTAAGTTACAAGTTTGAAGGAGTATTGTAATTTAAACATAGCTAATTGAGTGAAATATATCCAAACTCACAAGATGACTGACAAAGATCACAAAGAGCTTCAAGAGGAGAAACTCAGGAGCCTTCAAAACAGATATGTAGTCGCCTTTGAAAGATGGAAATGTGAAGTAAAACTGATCAAAGCAACACTAAGTAGGAAAGCTTCTGACAGTGAATTAAAGGAGCTGATTAAAGACTTAAACGCCACCTGCACAAACGTTCAAACCATCTACGAACAAATACGACAAATACAACCTCCTGATGCAGACACAAGGCGTAAAGTTGATGCATGTACTTCACTTTCAACATACATTGTCAAAAGAGCTGAAAAACAGCTACAGGGAGACTTCGTAGAAAGCGAAGATCCGTGGCCAGATGTAGGGTCATGCTTAGGATCTGAAAGCACTACGTCAAGGTCAAGATCACAAAGGTCTAAAGGTAGTTCATTCCAATCATGCTCACAATTAAGCAAGAGACTGGAAGCAGAGGCAGAGGCAGCTGCATCCAAAGAAGTATTAGCAGTAATGGAGGAGCAAGAAAAGGAAGCAGCTGAACTACAAAGGTTAGAACGTCAGAAGTTCAAAAGACAGCTCGAAGAAAAGCAAGCCGAGCTCGAAAGACAGCGAGTAATTGACCAGCAGAATCTAGAAGAAAGGCAAGCCGAGCTCGAAAGACAGCGAGTAATTGACCAGCAGAATCTCGAAAGACAACGAGTAATTGACCAGCAGAATCTAGAAGAACAGCAACTAATGGAAGAACAGCGCAGAAGGATTGCACGCTTGGAAGAAGTTAAAAAACTGAATGCAGCAAAGGCTCGAGCAAAGGTTTATGATGAAGGTGAAAGTATTTCTGAAGGTCGGAGTTTACTACGCAGTATTAAAACAGAAAGTGAAATTCAAGCAATTCCTACCGTAACACACGTTCGCTTTCAGGCTCCAAGATTGACCCAAGCCCACAATGCTACGAGCCCCAGATCTATACCACACATTCCTGTGATCGTAAACCAATCTCAACAAAATCCTAAAGACCAACCTAAGGCCACCACAAGCCAAACACTCAAAGCATCAAGCCCATCATTCATCCCACAAGTCACACAAGCTCCCTTTGAGCCTGTGTTGCACATTTCTACAATCATAAACCAAGCTCAACCAGATCCTGGTGAACAATCTGAGGCCACCACAAACCAAACACTCCAAGCATCAAGCCCACCATTCATCCCTCCAGCCACACAAGCCTCCTCCGTTGCAATTCAGCAACAGCTAAATTACGAGCTAGTTAGCATACTAGCAGAAGCAATAAATGCTAATCGCCTTCCAACTCCAGAACCTGCATTGTTCACTGGCGACCCTTTAAAGTTTAAAGACTGGCAGTTGTCATTTGAAATCCTGATCGAAAGAAAAAACATTCCCAAGAACGAGAAACTTTATTATCTCAGAAAGTACCTTGGTGGACCGGCAAAGAGAGCAATTGAAGGCCTTCTCCTAGTGGGCACAGACGAAGCATACGATTCAGCTTGGAAGGTGCTAGAAAAGCGTTTTGGAAGTCCATTCACCATAGGAAAATGTTTCAGAGACAAACTTAATAATTGGCCTAAAATAAACTCCAAAGATGGAAGTGAGTTGAGAGAGTTTGCTGACTTCCTTAAGACTTGTGAAGCTGCAATGTCACATATAACAGCATTAGAAGTTCTCAATGACTGTATGGAAATTCAGAAACTTTTGCTAAAACTTCCAGAGTGGCTGACTACAAGATGGAGCCGGACAGCTATGGAAATAACAAGAAGGGCTGGCGATGAAAGGTACCCATCCTTTCACATGTTTGTTGATTTTATATCCACTGAAGCTGACATAGCTTGTGATCCCATAGCCTCAGTACAAGCTCTAAAAGATTTGGAAATGAGTGAACGCAAACACTCAAGAAGCCAAGTCATTCAAGCAAAAACATTAACAACAAACTCAAGCCACACATTTACTGTAACCTGTATTTTCTGCAAAAGAAATGGTCACACACTTGATAAATGTTTCAAATTCACAGAAAACCCTGTCCAAGACCGTATCAAGTTTGTACAAGCAGAAAGGCTGTGTTTTGGATGTTTAAAGAGAGGACATCGTTCGAAGGAGTGTGATGTCAGGAGCACATGTGAAAAATGTCAAAGAAAACATCCTACATGTTTACATGATGACAAGTTCGTTGAACGTAAAAAGGTAATATCTACAACGAGCGATAACACTCAAGACGAAGAAGAAGCCGACACTAAAGAAGAAGCTGAACCAGCGGTCTCTAATAGAGTAACCCGATCAAGTTCAGGCACATTAACATCCTCTATAGTACCTGTCTGGGTTTCATCAAAAATTCACCCAAACAAAGAAGTTTTAGTATATGCCCTCCTTGACTCACAGAGTGATACATCTTTCATCTTGGATGAAGTAGCTCAAGATCTTGACACGGATAAAGGTAAAGTTTGTCTGAGACTGTCCACTATGTCTGCCGAGTCAACAATTATACCATGTGACAAGCTGGTTGACCTTCAAGTTAGAGGATATGAACATGAAAGCAGAATCACATTGCCTCCAGTCTATACAAGAGAGTTTATCCCTGTCAACAGATCACATATTCCAACGTCTGAAACTGCCCTAAAGTGGCCTCACCTTGAAAAGCTGGCAGATAAGTTACCTCCTTTGTTAGAATGCAAAGTTGGTCTACTTATTGGCTATAACTGTCAACAAGCCCTCCTACCACGCAAAGTTCTTGCAGGCAAAGAGAACCAACCTTACGCACAGTTAACCGATCTCGGTTGGAGCATAGTTGGCGGCTTGCCTCAAGTTCAAAATTATAACGATGTCATTGGCACAAGCCACAGAATCATTGTTCGTGAAGTAACTCCTGTGCCACAACCAGCAGTCGAGCTCAAACAACAAGTGCATTTTGTTTGCAGAACTCAAGTAAGAGAAGTCATTCCAACCGATGTGATAAAAGCTTTAGAATCTGATTTCTCCGAGCATGTAACAGACAACAATCCAGTCTCACAGGAAGACATCCTGTTTATGTCAAAGGTAACCAAGGGCATAAAACAAAAGGACGATGGACACTATGAAATCCCACTACCATTCAAGACAGAAAGCCCAAATCTCCCAAACAACAAACAAAGTGCTGAACACAGATTGTCTTCATTGAAACGTCGACTCAAAAGAGATGAGAAATACTGTAAAGATTACGTCAAGTTCATGAATGATATTATAACTCGCGGAGATGCAGAAAAGGTTCCAGAACAAAGGCTGGACAACAAGATAGAGTGGTACATCCCACACCACGGGGTTTACCACTCCCACAAACCCGGAAAAATACGTGTGGTTTTCGATTGTTCTGCACGCTTCCAAGGAACATCTCTCAATGATCATCTTTTGACCGGACCAGATCTTACCAACACATTGATTGGTGTGTTATGTCGATTCAGAAAGAGCCCCATCGCTATCATGTGTGATGTAGAGAGAATGTTCCATCAATTCCATGTTGTTAAGGAACATCAGGACTATTTAAGATTTCTTTGGTGGGACAAGGGTGATTTAAGCTCTGAACCTTCAGTTTATAGGATGAGAGTGCATCTCTTCGGAGCAGCTTCATCTCCTGGATGCTGTAATTTCGGACTCAAACATATTGCATCACAAGGTAGAAATAAGTTCAGCAAGGAAACTGTTGAGTTCATCCAAAAAGGTTTCTACGTTGACGACGGACTCGCTAGTGTAACATCAAAGGCTGAAGCCATACAGCTAGTCAAAGAATCAAGAGCACTTTGCAAAACAGGTAACCTACATCTGCATAAGTTTGTGTCAAACAATAAAGAAGTACTTGCAACAATTCCTCAAGAAGAACAAGCTCAAGCCAAAGACCAGAAATTAAATCTTGGAGAACTTCACATTGAACGTGCACTTGGAGTACAATGGTGCGTAGAAACAGATGAATTCCAGTTCAGAGTTCAAGTTAAAGACAACCCATTGACCCGGAGAGGGGTGCTCTCAACTGTCTCTTCAGTTTACGACCCTCTTGGATTCGTTGCTCCGTTCACATTGATTGGAAAGCAAATACTCCAAAGGTTGTGCAAAGACAAATCTAACTGGGATGACGATCTTCCAGATTACATTCTACCACAATGGGAAACATGGTTGAGAGATCTACCCAAGCTGACAGCTCTGAAGATTCCACGAAGTTACTCACAAGACATCAACATCATACGGTATGAACTGCATAACTTCTCAGATGCAAGCCTTGACGGTTATGGTGCATGTTCATACCTTAGAACAATAAACAGAGAAGGACAGATAAGTTGTTCACTCATCATAGGAAAAGCAAGAGTTACGCCCATTAAACAAATGACCATCCCAAGGCTCGAGCTGTCCTCGGCTGTAACTTCAGTCCGTAACGCAGATGTGATTAAACGAGAACTAGAGATCGAAAATCTGCTGGAATATTATTGGACAGATTCACAAGTTGTATTGGGGTACATAAACAACGATGCGAAAAGGTTTCACACACAGGGTTTCTGCAGGTTTGAACAACTCGAATTTAAGACCTTTTTAAGACCTTTTTAAGACCCGTATGAATCAAATTTAAGACCTATTCACAACATATGTACACGACAGAAATGTGCAGAAGAAATGCATAATTACTTAATTACTTGAGAAGTAACTTTATTGAAAAAACGAAACGAACACATTTTACATGCAGTGTTATGGATAATATATGTATGTATATGATATATGTATGATATATGTATGCTTGTATGTGGACTACATACATCTGAGCTCCTCTCCCTTAGCAAGAATCTCCTCCTCAATGTTCTTCAGCTCAGCTGCTTTATCCTTGCTAGCTCTCCTCAGAACGTTTGACTTCGTTATCAACTGAGCCATCTGACTGCCAGCCTTACCTTCAGCCTGCTCTGCAAATTTGTCTGCATCTTTGGAAAGAGTTTCAGCAACTGTTTGTACTGTGGTCCTCCTTTTTTTGAGTTCCTCCAGGTAATCCTCTGCTGCCTTTCTCTTTTGGTCCACACACTCCTGAGGAAAGACAAAAACAAATATGAGACTTCAGACATTGTATTCTGTCTTATTTTGACTGAGACACAGGCCTAAATTATATTCATTCATTCAACCAAAAAAATATCCAATTATTATTATGATAAAAACAACGAGTCATAAATAAAATTAAAAGAAGCAGAAAGAAAATATGTAATTATATCTGCTCCCTTTTTCCTCAAAAAGTTAAATTCAAACAAAATCAATACAGAGTCCTCAAACAACAACTTATGTCAACAAACACATATATAAGTTACTGTATGCTTATAAAACACATTTACAGAAATATATAGCCTAAACAGGTTTATCAAATTTGCATCTGAAAACTAAAGCTGTCATATAAACATGTTTGTTAGAAGAACAACTTACTTTTACATGCTTCATTAAGTCATTAGCTGTTGAATGCCCCATGAACTGGGATCCCAGGTATCTGGACTGTACCTGTCCCTCCTCCCAAAAACAAAGGTGTAGGTCCAGCTGCTTGGTTTTGGTGGTTTGATTCAGGCTTTCATCGAACATGAGCACAAACGGTCCAGTCACTTTGGAAATTAGTTCTCTTTTATAAAGTCTGCTAGTCCAAAGCGGGTTATGTATGCAGTTTTATCTTTTCCACACTTAAATGATTTGGCGATGTCCGAGTCTGGAAACATTGTTTGAAACAAGTCTCCTTGTCTTCATTTGTGCTGTATGAGTGATGTTTACTTATCACGTGGAGAACCCAGAGAACCTCTGCTCGTAATGTAGCCTCTGACCCGAAGACAACACGAAGGTTGCTCCTGTTAACAGGAGCTGCGGAGCAGTTGTCTCTCCGAGGCAGAGTAGATGAACCAACGCTGGAGCAGCAGAACTGGCTAATAGCGTCGTCTGTCGCAGGCCTTTCACAGCACTAACGTGCTAACGTTCCGAGTTTAATATTTCTTTTACATACGCAGCAGTAGGCCTCGAAGTCGCCGTTTGGTGAAGGCTTTAACCAAACCTTAAAGTCGTCCCTCTCAAGCCAAGTGATGTTGAATTTGCATTTCCCCATGTTAGCAACAGCACGCCGTCTTCTTCTTCTGCTGTTGTTATTCTTTTTCTTCGTTTTATTCTTGCCCGCCGACGATCACGTGACATGGACTCTCACGAAAACTGATTGGCTGCAATGCGTCACATGTTTGTCAGTGGCAAGCTTTTCTTTTTTTTTTTGGAGCGCTTGAGGCAGGATTACGGGGCGCTCGAAATTAAGACCTCCTCGAAACAAATTTAAGACTTCAACGCAATAATTCGGCAAATTTAAGACCTTTTTAGGGCCTAAAATCAGGATTATGAAATTTTAGACTTTTTTAGACTTTTTAAGACCCCGCGGAAACCCTGACACATTTGTCGCCAATCGAGTCCAACGAATAAAACAAAGTACGAGTCCCGAAAATTGGCAACACGTTAGCTCAGAAGAAAATCCAGCTGATCAAGCCTCAAGAGGTCTAACCGCTGTTCAGCTAAAGGAATCAAACTGGTTGAAAGGCCCCGACTTCCTTTGGAAACAAGATCTTCCAGTCAAAGAGGAAATGTTAGAAGTCGAAAGAACAGATCCCGAACTCCGTAAAGGTCATACCCACGCAGTGCAGTCGAAAGAAGTGAACCCAGTTCTAGAGCGTTTAACAAAGTTTTCTGATTGGTCGAGAGCTATAAAGGCCATCGCCAGGCTCAAACGATTCATCAAAGAGTTTAAAGGTATTCAACAAAGAACAAACAAAACAACATATCTTGAAGAGAGAAGAGACACAGAAGTATTTATTTTCAAGCTAGTGCAAGGAGAAGCTTTCGTTGAGGAAATACAGAAAATCAAATCCCAGAAAGAAAGTTCTCTACCCAAGCATAACAGACTAAAGCAGCTAAACGCTTTCTTAGATAAGTCTAATGTTCTCAGGGTGGGAGGAAGATTGTCCCAAGCAGCCTTACATCATCATGTCAAGCACCCTGCAATTCTTCCCAAAGAAGCCCATGTGTCAACCCTCCTTATCAAACACTACCATGAATGTGTACATCACCAAGGAAGAGGCATGACTATTAATGAGCTACGCGCAAATGGCATATGGATTTTGAGATGTAGCAGTTCAGTCTCGTCACACATCTACCACTGTGTTAAGTGCAGACAATACAGAAAAGCCACAAACATTCAACAGATGGCAGAGTTACCAAAAGTAAGAACAGAAACAGCTCCTCCCTTTACCTATTGTGGTGTCGACTGCTTTGGTCCGTTCATGGTAAAGGAAGGAAGAAAGGAAGTCAAAAGATATGGATTATTGTTCACATGCTTATGTTCACGAGCTGTGCATATTGAAACACTTGACGACTTATCAACAGATGCCTTCATGAACTCTCTTCGGACTCTGATTGCCATAAGAGGCCCCGTCCGACAATTGAGATGCGACCAAGGGACAAACTTTGTAGGTGCCAGAAGAGAATTCTTGGAACTAATGAAAGATATGGATCAAGAACCGCAAAAAGCTATTGGTTGTGAGTTTGTGATGAACGTTCCATCAGCCAGCCACATGGGAGGCGTTTGGGAACGCCAAATTCGAACAGCACGAAGCATACTAACAGCAATGTTAGACAAGTCCTCAAACAGACTCGACACAACCAGTCTGAGAACGCTACTGTACGAGACAATGGCCATCATTAACAGCAGACCCTTAAGTGTAGATTATCTTAATGATCCGTTGGGCCCAGAGCCATTAACTCCCAATCACATATTAACAATGAAGTCTTCAGTTATTCTACCCCCTCCAGGACAGTTTTGCAGAGAGGATTTGTACTTGAACAAAAGATGGAGAAGAGTACAATTTCTGGCAAATGAGTTTTGGCAAAGATGGAAGCGAGAATATCTGCTGAATCTCCAACAGCGTCAGAAATGGCAGAAAGTTTCACAAAACCTGCAAGTGAACGACATTGTGATTCTACAGGATGATAATGCTCCAAGATGTAAATGGAAACTAGCTTTAGTAACAGAGACTTTAGAAAGTCTAGACGGCAAGGTTCGAAAAGTGAAAATAAAGACTAGTGAAACTACATTCGACAAAGGAAAACCACTGACAAGGTTAATATACCTAGAAAGACCTATTCACAAGGTAGTGACCTTACTTGAGACCAGTGATGTCACTAACGCGTTACTTTGTAACGCGTTACTCTGGTCGGACCACTTTTTTCAGTAACGTGTAATCTAACGCGTTGCTATTTCAAAATCCAGTAATCAGATTAAGTTACTCTCTCCAAATTATTGTGCGTTACTTTTTTGCCATTTTCTGTAGAACTGTAATTTTATTTTATTTCGCCAATGCGTCTCGGGGGGAGCGATTTTAAAACAAGACAGGAGTGACGTCAGTCTATGCGACCGCCCGGTGTTATTGTCTTGTAGCACAAGTTAGCATTAGCATCTCGCTGCGCTCTCCTGTTTCTTTAGGAACGTTGTGACTTGTTAAAAACACGAGCGCACATCCAAAACGGTGTGTGGACTTTGTTTCACGGAGACTGGATCTGCAGCAGACAACACGTCTAACTTGAACGGACTTAACGACGTGATCCGAACGTGAACGAGGAGCAGCTTGTAAACACTGCTAACAGAGCAGCAGCAGCATTAAAACAGCCTTCAGGTAGGTCAGATCAGTCAATAACACAAACTGTAGGACATTTTAAAGCTCTGGATCTACGTCTGAAATGTTGTTGTTGCTGTGCAGGCTTTAAATTAACTGAGCGTCTCTAAAACGTCTTCCATCACGTCCATCATCATGTCAACACCAGCCAAAAAGTTAATCACTTTATGAAAAAACTGATGTCAACAAGTCCTGGAGCTGAATAAATCCCTGCCCTGATGATGACCGAGAGATCCAACCACAAGAAGAGGTATTGTTCTTTTATTAATAATTAACCTTTTTAATTTAAAATGATAATCTTATTAACTATTTTTATTTTTTTACCTGTTTGTGTTATTTCCAGTCTGAGACAGAGGAAGCAGCTGTCTTTTTCCTCTTGAGGGACATCCACCTGCAGCTAAGAAGCGTGTGATGATGACCCTGATGCATGCTCAATAATCCAGGTAGAAAAATCTAAAAATGCTAAGTCTGGTCCTCTGGACATTCAAAAAACAAAACAGAACAAAAAAAATTGTAGAAACGTTTTATCTTTTGTCCAAAAGACTTCCTCAGTCTGAGATGCTGTATTCATCTCAATCTTATAAATACTGTAGCACCCTCTCACAGTGGATGAACCAGTTTGCTGCTGACAGCTGAAACCAGCTGCTCACGGACCATCAGCCTAACAATGGATAGTTAGCAGCACCCTGATGGTTGTTTGCTATTCACAGAGGGCTGAGTGATACTAGCAATAACAGCATTGTAAGAGGGGGACAGTTGAACCCGGAGGCCTCCACCTCTGTTTAATGATGGACGGTTTCTTTTCACAAAGATGGCCTCCTTTACTCCTCTCTCAAACCATTGTTCCTCTCTATCAAGGATGTGAACATCTTCATCCCTGAAAGAGTGACCTCTGGCCTGGAGATGAGTGTAGACCGCAGAGTCCTGACCTGATGATGTTGATCTTCTGTGCTGGGCCATCCTTTTGGCCAGTGGCTCATGCTTTTATTTATTTTCATACAAACATATTGTTTACTTGACACATTTTCAAAATAAACATTTTATAAGTCTTTTTTGTAAAAATATTATTTGTTTAGTGAAGTCAAGAAAGACACTATTTTTTATATAAAGCAAGTATTTCTTTATTCATTCAACCTTCATTTATGATATTGAAATCAAGAAATACTACCTTATTTTTTATAAAAAGTATTTATGTTTAATGAACTCAGACTATTTTAGGTTTTATAAAAACAAGTATTTATGTTTAATGAAGTCAAGAAAGACTACTGTATTTTGTTTTTTGAATATTTTTTATTAGTAATTATTTTATTAAAACATTTAAATTTTTTATGTATTGTGACAGAGGGTTCTTGTCAGCGGCTGCTGAAAGTAACTAATAAAGTAACTTAGTAATCTAACTTAGTTACTTTCCAAATCAAGTAATCAGTAACTTAACTAAGTTACTTTTCCCAAGGACTAATCAGTAACTTAACTAAGTTACTTTTTCAATGTAACTATGCCATCACTGCTTGAGACTGACACACACAGTAAATAGAATAAGATTGACACTCTTTTTAAAAATCCCATTGAGAACCAATTGGTGATTTTGGTGGGAGTGTAAGTGTCACTGAAATGATTTATGTATTAAAAGAAGAATTAATATTTGTTGTTCAGTAGTTAGAATATTTTGGTTTTGGTTTGTTTAGTTTATGCTTTGAAAGTGTGATATTTGTGCAGGATGCATTTGTTTTGTTGTGAGGGTTTGTTCTGTTAGTGCCGTTGTCACAAGATCTGTGTGAACGAAGGGGAGGGGCTAGATTTTCTGTGCTCCACACACATGAGCGGTTGCCTAGAGACGACAGACGCGCAGCAGCCTTGGTGGTTCACTGACTGAAGAATGTATAAGACTGAAGAATGTATAGGACTGAAGAATGTATATGACTGAAGGTATTTATAACTGTTGTAAATATTGTACATCTGTCAGTCATGATGTTCTAATATTTTATATGTTTATTTAGAATGTACTGTATACAGGGTATATGCAGGAATAATGAAGTTAAGTTCAATACCTTTTCAAGACTTTTTAAAGACCTTCCAAAATAAATTCAAGACCTTATCGTCACTTTGTTTTATTAAGCAACAAATCTTTGATTTACAAAACTGCTGTTGTTTTCAATTACTGTAAATCTGTGAATCTCAAACCTACAACAGAACTGAGATACAGTGGAAAGAAAAAAGTTCAAAAGAAGAAACTGAACCACGACTAGGTTTAAGAAAATATAGCTTAGGTTACAACAAGACTCGTAGCTATTTTAAAGTAACTTGGTTGAACAATGGCGAATAAGAAATAAACACGGTTATTCTCGGCGACAGGCCTCAGCCATTCTTGAAAATCAGGCATCTCCAACCAGGAGTCCGAAAACTTGCATTTACCCATTGTTCTCACGGTCTCGCGGCAACTTACTCAAACACACAAGCTCAACTTGGAGATAAAGCAGCCGTGCATGCGCACAAGATAGGCCTAGCCGTAAAGGCTGTTGTAACCTGACACCCTAAATTTGTGCGAAGCGGTTTCCGAATCATCCGCGGTGAGGAAAACAAATATTCGTCATACATACTTTTTGCTGTCAAATTATTTAAAGCTAGAACAGCAAAAAAAAATAATACCTCATCAAATCGCTTTCAAGACTTTTTAATACTTTTCAAGACCCTTAATTTTCCCAAAATTGA
Organism: Garcialebias charrua; assembly: GCA_038048925.1. Lineage (NCBI taxonomy): Eukaryota > Metazoa > Chordata > Actinopteri > Cyprinodontiformes > Rivulidae > Garcialebias > Garcialebias charrua. Next base: position 13,614 of record JBBPBX010008245.1, on the reverse strand, counting down.
TTTATCAACTTTTAATAACTTTCAAGACCCTGCATATACTCTGGTATAGGAGAAGAAAAGTTTGCCTAGGACTTCTTTAGCGACGAGCGGCCACGAGGTATTTTTTGTTAAAGCATGTTTTACTGTTTCACTGTTTTTACTGTTTTACTGTTTTTACTGATTTACTGTTTTACATTTTATTTTGTACTGTCTGTCTTATTTCTGTAGTTTTCACGGCATTCATTAAAGCGCCAGTTTACACCAAAAGGCCGTGTCCGTGTATCGTCAGTTGGAAAACCGTTGTGCAGCCATCCTCTGCTAATAAAGAATCCGTGCCGGTGTTTCGTCAGTTGGAAGCCGTTATAAGTATAGTCCTTGGGCAAACAATGTTAGTAATAATAATAATAATAATGAATTCCATTTATAATGCACTTTTCATTAATAAAAATCTCAAAGTGCTACAAATTGTAATAAAGCAAAGATCAAAATAAAACAAGTGATAAAATCAAATAAAATCAATAATAATATCGACTAAGATCAAGATAAAATCATGTGGATGCAGATTAGGCTTGCTTAAAAAATAAATAAAATAAAACAAGTGATAAAATCAAGTAAAATCAATAATGATATCAGCTAAGATCAAAGATAAAATCATGTGGAGGCAGAATAGGCTTGCTTAAAAAGAAAGGTCTTTATGCTGCTTTTAAAGTCAACCAGTGACTGTGGAGCTCTCAGGTCATCAGGGAGGGAGTTCCACAGGCGGGGGGCAGCCACACAGAATGCTCGGTCTCCCATGGTCCTCAATTTGGTCCGAGGAATATGAAGGAAATTACTGTTCTGTGATCGTAGAGACCGGGTGGATGAATATGGTGCAAGAATGTCCTTTAGATAGTCAGGTGAAGTGCCGTGCAAGCATTGATGGGTAATGAGAGCAGTTTTGTATTGAATTCTGTAGGTGACAGGAAGCCAATGGAGGTTATGGAGAATGGGTGTAATATGTTCAAATTTACGAACTCTCAACAGAATCCTTGCTGCACTGTTTTGAATGTATTGAAGTTTCTGAAGGTTTTTGCCAGGGATACCAATAAACAGGGAGTTGCAGTAGTCGAGCCTGGAGGAGACAAAGGCATGGACGAGTTTCTCAGCATCAGGAAAAGTCAGAGATGGGCGAAGTCTGGAGATGTTTCGAAGATGGAAGAAGCAGGTTTTAAACAGATGCTTAATGTGATTTTCAAATGTAAGATGAGAGTCCATTTTTATTCCAAGATTTGTAACAGAGGTGGAGAGGGGGATGTCTTGACCAGAGAAGGAGATTGTTGTTAAAGTTGATGTTTGTATCTGGTGAGGGGTGCCAATCAATATGGCCTCAGTCTTCGAGCAGTTTAATTGAAGAAAATTCTGATTCATCCATGCCTTTATTTCCTCCAGGCAGGCAGAGAGAACAGTGAGTGAAGACGGAGATAGGGATGATGATGATGTTCCAGTCCTGATGTAAAGCTGTGTGTCGTCGGCATAGCAGTGAAAAGAAATGTTGAACTGATTGATAATTTGACCTAAAGGCAGCATGTAGAGGGAAAACAGCAGGGGCCCCAGAACTGACCCCTGAGGGACACCACAGGAGACACCGACTGTCTGGGAAGTGGCATTGCCAAGGCTAACACATTCCAGCCTATCGGAGAGGAAAGATCTGAACCAGTCCAGGACAATGTCACAGAGACCGACCTCCACATGAAGACGGTGGAGGAGGATATTATGGTCCTGTGAGAGATATTTTCTCCAACAATTACCTACCGGTATACATAAATGACTGAAAACCAAGATTTGACTTGTTCATTAATAACTTTAATAGTTAGAGGGACAAATGAATGGTCCTGTTATGTTTACAGAGGAGCCTTGTACCGGTACCTCCTCCCTGCATTCAGCAGGGGGTATTCTGTAAGTAAAACATGAAAGCTGTCATTGAAATGACTGCCTGGTCAAAAAGCTCCTGGAGGTTAAGAGGAGTTTGACCCATAATCTTGACTGCTGTTATTTTTAAATATTGAATCCGAGTTTAACATTTGACTGTTTGTTAGGTTTCATTTGCCACTTGAGTTGAGACTAATCTGTGAATGAACTAATAAATGAATATATAAGATAAATAATAAATAGTTTGTTTAAGTTCAGTTCAGGTATGTTTATTAATTGAATCAGCCATGAACTATAATTTATTAAATTGATAATATTTATTTAATTATTACCGTATGTTGAAAATTGCTATTTCATAAACGTGATTAAAACGTGATACATCTAGATTAATTAATTACAAAGCCTGTGTTTAAAATGATTTCATACCATCGTCTTCTGCTAGGGTTAATAAAGATATGGACTGTTTCTTTAAAGGAACTTCGTATATCTTTACTTTACTGAACACCTTATAACTTGACAGATTTAGTATTAATGGCATATACCATATCACACTTGTAGACATTTCTGAAATGTAAAAAACAAATATATAAGGAGAACCCAACTTGGAAGATGTTATTTGTCAAACTGTACAAAGATGGCAATGAATGTGCCAGAAAATGTCTAATGTCTCTACTGTACAACTAATCCTGCCAGAGAGAACAAAAAAATGAAACCTACTGGTATATCTTTAATTCAATGGCGACTACTGAAAATTTTATACTGTACTTTTTGCACTTGTCTGCTGTAGGTAGGTGTCTTAGTGAAACGTTTCCTCCAAAATCCACATATTTGAGATGTAAATTGAGACTGATAATTTATAGTTTCATTATCCTAACATGTACTTAATGGCTGGTGACATAAAAACACACAATACATAAAACAATTAATGTTCCTCAAAACTGAGCAGGAATATAAACTATACGTAGATACTATAAATATAACAAATACCGGTACTTTATTTTGGCACAAAAGAAAAGTACTGTAATCATTTGTTGTCCAAATCCCCTGTAAGTAATGAACTCACAAGACCTGTAACAGTCAACTTGGTTTATGACTAATTTAAATCAGAAATGATAAATTAACGTTATTATTATTATAATTACTATTATTATAATAATAATATATTATATTATATAAATTATTAAAAAATTAAGCCCATGAAGATTTATTTTACAACGTCCCCGTCGTGGCCCAAAACTCAGATCTTCGTTAAAGTGTAGCTGTTGTCTGTGTAAGGTATATGAGGGGGAGATGTTGGTGGAAGAAGTACTGCAAGGCTTGATTTATTAAGGTTACCTGTTGGTCCACATCTCCGCGAGTTTTCTTCACATCCGAGGTTATTCCTTCACTGCGGAGAACCTTCGATTTCCGCTTCTTTAAAGCGTCGGAAGACATGGTTACCTGGGTGTAAAATAGGTATTTGTAGTTGAGATAGAAACACACATTTTTGAAAATCTCACTTCTTTAATTACAGCGAGACAATACGTTAGCACGCAAGCTAATCTTAACACTAGTGTCGCCTCTGAGCTATTAGCTAACAACCGTTAGCTTGTCGGGTAACGCGGCTAACACAGCTCTAACATAAAATATATTTAGACTGTAAAACTGAAAGGCTATTTTTGCATTCATTGTTTATAAAATGTTTTAATACATCCACAAACCTGCCAAATTATGTCTGTAGTTGTAAACTAATACTGTATACATACACAAAATGGTCAGACTCCGACCTACAAAAGCGGAGTGACGACGGAAGCCCAGTGAGCCCAAAAGTTTTGAGTGCGCTCTTTTTTTTTTTTTTTTTTTTATTTATTTATAAAAAAACAAGTACAAAAAAAACTTACAATGTCAAACAAGGCTCGAGACTTAAGGCATGCATAGCATAAAAGAGAATAAAGGCACATAAACAAAAACAATAATGAGTTTTGGGCAGCTTACAACAGAAATTCGTTACAGATTGTTTTAGTTTTTAAAGCTTTGGCATTAGTACAATACTTTAAAGTAGATAAGTAAGAGGAAATATAATTAGAAAACACTATAAATCTAGACAAGAAAGTTAATTCTCAATAGTCCAGGTATCAAATCCGCTCATTCTCAATCAGTTCATCTGGACAGTTTCTTTTTAGCAGAAACGTTTCACCCTCACTCCAGAGGGCTTCCTCAGTCAGAGTAGTCCAAAGCACACTGAAGTTAACCCACCAAGTAAGCAACTTATGTGGACCAACCAGTTTGCTGTAGCCAAGATGGTTTCTGGGGGCGTGTCCCTCGTCGACTCCTCCCAGGCAGGCAGACATGTCCAAAGTGGTTCAAGACAAGAAAGTTAATTCTCAATAGTCCAGGTATCAAATCCGCTCATTCTCAATCAGTTCATCTGGACAGTTTCTTTTTAGCAGAAACGTTTCACCCTCACTCCAGAGGGCTTCCTCAGTCAGAGTAGTCCAAAGCACACTGAAGTTAACCCAGTGTGCTTTGGACTACTCTGACTGAGGAAGCCCTCTGGAGTGAGGGTGAAACGTTTCTGCTAAAAAGAAACTGTCCAGATGAACTGATTGAGAATGAGCGGACTAAATCTAGGTTTTAGCAAGGAGAATTTACAACTGTGGATGTAAAATTTGGCTAAGAGTAGTATTAAATTTACAACAAAAACTTTCTCACTTGAAATATTTGGACAAAAGAAACCAAACAGTATATTGAGTGCGCTCACAAGCGCTACACATATAATCCCGATGACGAAGCTGAAGTTAGCTTCCGATTCCAGCTTCCGAGTCGGCAAATGACTAAAGGGATATTACAACTAATTTTTCAGTACCTTGAGCGGGTTTAATCTGCTCTAGCTCAAAAACTACAACACCTAGACTCTTCAAACCAGGACTATATTATTCTACACTAATAGAAGAATATATAAAACTAAGTTTGAGCTTTGTGAAACCTTTTTCTGATTTGTGAAACTTCAACAAAGTTTGTTTTTCATCATTTTTAGGCTACTGGACCATATTAGACCTGGTCCAGCTCAGAAACCACAACACCTGGACTCTTCAAACCAGGACTATATTATTCTACACTAATAGAAGAATATATAAAACTAAGTTTGAGCTTTGTGAAACCTTTTTCTGATTTGTGAAACTTCAACAAAGTTTGTTTTTCATCATTTTTAGGCTACTGGACCATATTAGACCTGGTCCAGCTCAGAAACCACAACACATGTACTCTTCAAACCAGGACTATATTATTCTACACTAATAGAAGAATATATAAAACTAAGTTTGAGCTTTGTGAAAACTTTTTCTGATTTATGAAACTTCATTAAATTAAAATTTCATCAATGTTTATGCCTTATGCTTAATAATAATAATAATAATAATAATGAATTCAATTTATAACGCACTTTTCATTAATGAAAATCTCAAAGTGCTACACGGTGCAACAGATGCAGGTGCTTCAATTACTTTATTTACTTATTTGTTTTTAATTTATCAGTTTTATTAATTATGCGAGAAACATAATCAACCGTAATCACTCCTCATCAATGAATATGCCATTGTGATGGATACTGGCAGAATGACCCAGGGCACTAGCCTGGTTAAAACCAGACCCTTGTCCTTCACTTCCCTTCAGACAAGTTCTTCTTCTTCTTCTTGTGTTTAATGGCGGGTGGCATCTAATGTTAAGATGCATTATCGCCATCTACTGTGCTGGAGTGTGGGCCAGAGTATTTTTCAAACCTACCGTACTACCTACCTAAACTATATTCTTGTATACAGTTTTGTTTCCTTAAGAAATTTAATAAGTACCTCATTTATCTTGTCATGATTAACTAATAGCCTGTCCACTCGTAATGTCTCCATCCCATATTTTCTTATTTCCTGTTTTAATTTTTCTCTACTCACCCTATATTTTTCACAGTAGACTATTAAATGTTCTACTGTCTCCATGTCCATGCCACAATCACAAAGACCTGTTGGATGTTTCCCTATCAAATGCAAAATTTTATTTAATCCTGTATGACCAAGCCGTAATCTTGTCATCACCACTTGATCCCGGTCCGGGGCCATTCTGGGTGGAGTTTGCATGTTCTCCCCGTGCATGCGTGGGTTTCCTCCGGGTACTCCGGTTTCCTCCCACAGACCAAAAAACATGCTTGTTAGGCTGATTGGTGACTCTAAATTGACCCTAGGTGTGAGTGTGAGAGTGGATGGTTGTTTGGTGTGAGTGAGACAGGTCCCTCTTGTAAATGAGTCCCCGTGACTCAACGAGGCTAGCCTGTATAAATAAAGGTTGAATGAATGAATGAAAAAAAAAAAAGATCCTTTCGACTTCGTCCAATCATTTCTATTCTCCCTACTTTCTTCTGTATCTGAAACAGATGACGACCTTTAGTCTCCTCCTCCCAGAGTCGCTGCCAATCAGAGTTAACTTGGTTTTTGGTAATAGATTTCATTTCATATTTACCAAATGCGATTTCCATGATTCCAACTTGTTTTAGAGATAATTTAGCAAGATGATCTGCTGCATCATTCCCCTCTATATTCTTATGAGCAGGTATCCACATGAGCGTAACCTGTACTTTAGCTTGTGTAAGTCTAAATATAACTTCATATATTTCATATACCAGTTCCTGATGACTGTTGGATGAGAAATTCAAAATAGACATTAACGATGATAATGAATCTGAACATATAAGTACTCTATTTTTCATATTTTGTTCTACCCATTGTAATGCCATTAGAATTGCTAACATTTCCACTGTATACACAGCTAAGTGATCAGACGTTCTTTGCTTCATAATTATATTTAGCTCAGGAATAACATAAGCAAATCCTGTTTTACCTGATTCTGAATCCTTTGAGCCATCTGTATATATAGTAAGAAAAGATGTATATGCATTGTTAAGTTTATCTTGTACAAAATCTACACAATTCATATCTTTATTAAACTGTATTTTTTCATAGACCTCTAAATCTACAGTCACATTTGGAAATAACCAAAAAGGTGTAACTGAATATGGCACGGCAGCGCAATATCTTTTTTCTTTTATTCCCATTTCTGTAGCACATTTATTTGCTGCCCAAGCAAAACAGTCTATTTTAGCCTTTCCACTCTCCCAACATGGCATCAAAATTCTTACTGCTGGATGGTACTCCTTCTTATGTCCCTGTAAGCTTACCCAATAATTCATCATGTTTTGCTTGTATCTTAATTGTAACGGGAGCTCCCCCATTTCCACCTGCACTGCACCTGATGGAGAGGTCTTCATGGCTCCACAGCATAATCTTAAAGCTTGATTCTGAATTACAAAGTCAAAGTCAACTTTATTGTCAGATCTGCAATATGTACTGTACAGGACATACACAGGACCGAAATTGCGTTTCTCTCAGTCCCTCGGTGCAACAGTAAACATCTAAACATTGAAACACTGAAACATATAATAATAGACATAAGCATAAAATAGTAAAACTAACACTGTCCTGAGTTTTTTGCATAGTGGTATAAGAGTATGAAAATTTACACCAACTCTAAAACTAAAACATTAAACATTTAATGAACATAATACTGTCCTGAGTTTTTGCATACTAGTATAAAAAAAGAGTATAAAAAGTATAACTAAAATAAACTAAAGGTTTCTAGCATTGACATTTGCAAAGTGGCAAAGCAGCGTATGAGTCAATGTACACAGTATATGTATGAGGTAGTAGTTGATGTTGTTATAGAGGCAAAAAGTGGCATATGCAGTAAGGCACATTGGGCATCCCTAAATAAGACCGTTCAGAGCACACTGTATATGTACCAGCAGTGGTGTAGATATTAGAGTAGTGTAAATAAATGTAAACAGTAGTAATTACATGTAAGCAGTAGTAATAAAAGTAAACAGTATTAATAAATGTAAACAGAGAATGTAAACAGTATTATGATTATAGGCAGTGATGTAATACAGACATTAGTGCAAGTATGAGAAGTAGTGCAAACTGTATGAGCACATGACCGAGAGTTTAGTGAAAACCCGTTTGATGACACAGAGTCTAGTGTTAAAAACTTTGTGTTGAGTGGTAATGTGTGAGAAAGTTTTAGTGTTAAGGCAGTTCAAATGGGAGGGGGGGCAGAGCAGGCAGAGTGTTTAGCATTCTGACTGCCTGATGAACAGAGCTGTCTCTCAGTCTGCTGGTTCGAGCCTGGAGCCTGGAGCCTTTTTTTACGTCCAATTTATTAAGTATAGTTTTCGCAGCCTGCCTATACACTATACATCCATAGTCCATTACCGACCTTATCAGAGCAACATAAATCTTTTTTAAATTGACTTTATCTGCCCCCCAATCTAGTCCTGTTAAACACCTCATCAAATTCACAACTTTTTTACATTTTCCCTCAATATATTTGACATGATCATCCCAAAGGAGTTTTGAATCAAGCATGATTCCCAGAAACCGAAATTTACTTACTTTTTCTAATTTTTCCCCATACAGTGTTAAATCTATTTCCTCAATCATCCTTCTACTAAAAACAACTGTCTTTGTCTTATTTACTGAGAATTTAACTCCCCAGTCATAAGCCCAATTTTCAACAGATTTAATGGCATTTTGCATTTTTTCATATACAAATCTAACGTTTCGTCCTCTTCTCCACAAGGCTCCATCATCCGCAAATAACGATTGCATGATATTCTTATCAAGTCCAGAGAAAACATCATTTACCATGATTGAAAACAGTAAAGGACTTATGATACTGCCCTGTGGAGTTCCATTATCAACTTTATATTTATTTGATCTCGCTATACCTATCTGTACCTGTATGACTCTATCAATCAAAAAAAATTTGATCCAACTATATGCCCTTCCTGTTATTCCCATTTTATTCATTCATTCAACCTTTATTTAGTCAGGTAAATCTTTTGAACCTCATGGGCTCATTTACGAAAGTGATCTGCTAAAACTAAAGAACAATGAACAGCAATGGTAGAATTTCCTTAAACAATAAACAAACAAACAATAAACAATAGAAAACAAAAGAGAAAAAAAAAGATTTTTTTTTTTTTAACAAAGTATCAAAAAACTAGCAAAACATTATAAGGTAGATGTATAAAATCAAAGACAGGAACAAATCTGCATTGGTTTTTGCCAGGATTCCAACAGATTCTGAAAACCATTTAGAGAAGTCAAGTTCGAGAGCTTCAGATCTTTTTGTAAGATATTCCATGAAGCAGGAGCAGAGTAGGAGAAGGCCCTTTTTCCAAGTTCAGTCCTCACTGATGGAACACTGCAGGTAATCATGTCCTGAGAGCGCACGCTGTAGCTGCACTCACGCAAAGACATGTAGGAGGAGATGTATGAGGGCAGCAGACCAAGAAGTGATTTAAAGATGAAAATGTACCAGTGGAAGAGTCTGCGTGAGGTTAATGATGTCCAGTTAACCAGTGAATACAGGGTGCAGTGGTGGGTACGATAATCACAACCAGTTATGAATCTTAGTGCACCATGATAGACAACATCCAACATCCGCAGGGTGCTTGTAGGAGCATTCATGTAGAGAATGTCACCGTAATCAATGGAGGGAAGGAAAGTCACAGATACAAGGCGTTTCCTAACATTCAGTGTTAGACATGATCTGTTTCTGAAAAAGAAACCCAGTTTAACTTTCAGTTTCTTCACTAGGTTTTCCACGTGGAGTTTAAAAGAGAGATGTGAATCGATCAGGATACCCAGATATTTATAGGAATCAACAAACTCAATAGGGACACCATTTGAAGATAAAATCAGAGGAGGATCTGCTGGAACCGCCTTCCTATTTGAAAAAAACATCCCTTTTGTTTTATCAGCATTTAGGACAAGTTTGAGACGGAACAAATCTGACTGGATGATGTCAAAAGCGGATTGCAGTAACTGGAAAGCCTTAGCTACTGTTTTAGCTCGGCAATAAACAACTGTATCATCAGCATAGAAATGTAAGGATGCATCAGGGATGCAGTGACCTACATTAGCTATGTAGATTGTAAAGAGAGTGGGTCCTAAAACTGAGCCTTGTGGTACACCATTTTTAACTGTTAAATAGCTGGAAAAAGTACCGTTATGTTGAACACATTGCCTCCGATTGGAAAGATAGTTAGAAAACCAACCGATGGTGTGATCAGAGAAACCGATTTCTGAGAGCTTATGACACAGGATGTTATGATCCACAGTGTCAAAAGCTTTAGACAGGTCTAAGAAAAGTGCAGCACAATAGTCCTTAGCATCCAATGCTTCAACAACATCATTCAGAACCTTCAGAGAAGCAGTTGTTGTGCTGTGTTTTTTCCTGAAACCAGATTGATGAAGAGGTAAGATGTTAAATGAGTCCAGATAGTTTTTGATCTGAGAGTTTATCAGTTTTTCTAGAACCTTGGCTAAGATGCAGAGTTTAGAGATCGGTCGATAATTGTTCAATGAGGTGGGGTCACCTCCCTTCAGCAAAGGAAGAACAAAGGCTGTTTTCCAAGCATCCGGAATGGTGTTTTGGCTTATGGACAGATTAAAGATGTGGGTCACAGGGACTGTGATGATATGAGCAGCCAGCCTTAAGAAGTAAGGTGGAAGTTCATCTGGACCTGCAGATTTTTTAGGATCAAGATCATTTAACAGTTTATTTACCTCACTGACTGAGAACGGAGAAAAAGAGAAGGTGTGATTAACAGATGGTTGACTTGTAGGAGGGATTTGATTTGTAGAAGTTTGATTATTAGATAAAGTGGCTGATTTTCCATTTGTAACTGTGTCAAATAATGAACTAGAAGCAACAAAATGTTTATTGAAACAGTTCAGGATCTCGTGCTTATTTGACACAGGAACAGAGTCAACAAGAAATTGTGATGGGAGGTCAGATGATTGGGGGGTGCCTGAGAGAGATTTGATGGTTTTCCAGAATTTTTTAGGATCGTTTAGATTTTTGGAGGTCTGAGATAAGAAGTAGTTACGTTTTGCGGCTTTGATGGCAGTTGTACATTTATTCCTTAGCTGCCGAAATTTCAACCAATCAGTGTCTGAGTGTGATTTTCTTGCTGCGGCCCAAAGATGATCTCTCCAGTGCAGGAGATCAGCTAGTTCAGGAGTAAACCAGGGGCTGTCACGGCTCTTTATCCTGAACTGCCGGAAAGGTGCGTGTTTGTTTACAAAGAGAATGAAACTATCGTGAAAATAGTTCCAAGCGGTGTTCACGTCATTGATTTGTAGGATACGTTGCCAATCAAAGAGGGATAGATCCCAAAGGAATGACTGTTCACTGAAACGTTTCAAATCCCTTTTTTGAATTATTCTGGGCTTAGCAGGTGGAAGTTTAGTAGATCTAAGAGCTGCTATTACGGAATGATCACTCAAAACGTTGGCAAATACACCTATACCAGGAAATTTGTGAGGTGCATTTGTGAAAAACAGATCTAAGATAGAAGATTTTTCGGGACATTTTATGTTTGGTCTGGTAGGAGAATCGATAAGTTGTGTTAGATTGAGAGATAGGCAACATTCCTTGAATTTATCACAGAGGGGGGTCGACTTATTCCAATCAATGTTGAAATCTCCAGCCAAAACAATCTCATTGTGTTTTAAATTTCCTATGAATTCAGTCAGGGAGGACAGAGCTTCAGGTGTTGCGGAGGGGGGACGATAACAACCAACAACAGTTAAGGGCTGACCTCCTTTCAAAGTGATGTTCACAGCTAAAGCCTCAAACTGGTTTGCGATTGTTTTTTTAGATGCAATCCTGGCAGCCAAAGAATCTCTGATGTAAATAGCGACTCCACCTCCCCTTGTATTACGATCACAACGATAGATCTTAAATTCATTGATTGCCAAGTCATTTTTCAAAACAGAATTGTTGAGCCAAGTTTCAGAGATAACGATCACATCTGCCCCAGAAGAAGTGATTAGGATTTTCAATTCATCAAGTTTTTTTAGAAGGCTACGAGCGTTTACATGCAGAAAACGGAGACCTGAAATATTTTTAAACTCATTAGGTGTACAGTAGTTAGTGATTGGCCCTGGGTTTGGCTGAATCCCTGAGATCAATAACAACATTAATATCAGACATTTACTTGACTTCTTTGTCAGTGATGTGTAATTACAGGAGTTAACAGTGTGACATTTTGCCCCCATAATTGAACCATGTGAAACATTAATGAAGATACGATCATTCAGAGCCCAAAAACAATGAAAGTCGCAGTGATGGGCAGATCCAGATGAGTTGATAAGATTCAGTGATTCCAGGTAGTCTGAGAACTGAAAATAATGACAGTAATATGAATGATGCAGAAAAGTCTCTGACCATAAAGCGTCACAATTTAAGTGTGCAAACAGTTCCTTTGAGGAGGCCCAACTACAGTTTGTGTGATAGGGGATCCAGCCCCCCTGTGAATATGAATGGATGTGGTCCTGGTTAACACAAGCTGGATCCAGAATCAACGGGTAGAAACAAGCAATTTGCAGCAAACAGCAGAGTGTGATGCCAGAAATGCCTCTTAAAATTAAGGGCATGATTGTAGCCTGTATCAGGACAGCAAAGGGACAACAGCGTGAACAGCACCAAACAACAGCAACAGCAGCTCCTGATCCTCAGCGGCGCACGATTCTCTCCGCCCGTCTGATCCACAAGTAGCTCCCCAACAGTGTGGAACAGGCACCAAACAGCGACGATCCTGATCATCCGCGCTTCACTTTCTGCTCGTCTGATCCACAAACAGCTCTCCTCCGCGCTTCACTTTCTGCTCGTCTGATCCACAAACAGCTCTCGGTGTGAAAACAGGCACCAAACAGCAACGATCCAGATCCTCCGCGCTTCACTCTCCGCTCGTTTGATCCACAAACAGCCCACAACAACGAAATGAGGCTCTTAAGTTATCTGCAGCAGGTAAGGTGTTTATTGTTGAGCTCACAACAACAAATGAGGCTCTTTAAAAAAAAGAAGAAAAAAAAAAGCCATCTCCAGAAAAAAACACAAGTCCAGAGGGGCTGAAGCCTAACAGAACCTCTCAGCTCCAGAATTATTTCAGCAGCAGTTCAAACTGAAGCCTAACAGAACCTCTCAGCTCCAGAATTATTTCAGCAGCAGTTCAAACATCCGCACGTCCCTCAGATGAACGCGCGTGAGAGCACAGAGCAGAGAGAGCGCAGCTCCAGTCGGGTCCAGTCAGCTGCAAGCACACGCGCGCAGATGGGCTCAGGTTCCACGGAGGTTTTATATAATTTGATAAGTAACCCATCCTTCCAAACCATGTCATATGCCTTCTCAACATCAAAAAATACTGCTACTACTACCTCCCTGTTTACCTGAGCTTTCCTAATATCCGATTCCAAACACACAACAGGATCCATCGTACCCCTTCCTTTTCTAAATCCGCTTTGGTATGATGAAAGTAATCCTCGACTTTCTATATAATATGTAAGCCTTTCAGTTATCATTCTTTCCATAATCTTTCCCATACATGAAGTAAGCGCAATGGGCCTATAGCTTGAAGGGTTTGTTGGATCCTTTCCTGGTTTGAGAATTGGTATTATAATTGCCTCCTTCCAATTACTAGGTAACTTTCCTTCTTCCCAGATTTTATTAAACAGGCCTAAAAGTTTTCCATTTGCTTGATGTCCTAAGTGTTTTAACATAATATAACATATTTGATCTTTTCCGGGTGCTGTTAAACCTGATTTAAGTATTGCCCTCTTCATTTCCTGCATGGAAAAA